>PVIW01005350.1:0-108903 GCA_004026585.1 Noctilio leporinus
TTGCCATTCTGACAGGTGTGAGGTGGTATCTTAATGCAGTTTTAATTTGCATCTCTCTGATGACTAGCGATGTTGAGCATTCTTTCATATGCCTCTGGGCCCTTTGTATATCTTCCTCGGTGAGTTGTCTGTTCAGGTCCTTTGCCCATTTTTTAATTGGGCTGTCTGTCTCCCTGGTGTTGAGTCACATTAGTTCTTTGTATATTTTGGAGATCAGACCCTTGTCTGAGGTATCGTTGGCAATTATGTTTTCCCATACAGTTGGTTCCCTTAAAAATATGGAACGCTTCACGAATTTGCGTGTCATCCTTGCGCAGGGGCCATGCTAATCTTCTCTGTATCGTTCCAATTTTAGTATATGTGCTGCTGAAGCGAGCACTCTTTTGTTTCTTTATTGGGTTTATATACATTTTTAAAAGAGCTCCCACACCAGACTGTGTGATTTATCATTTATGGCCAGAAAATTCCTGTTAAGAAGAAACAATCTTCTGTTTAGGATGATAAAAGTTCTGAAATGGACAGTGAAGATGGTTGTACAACATAATGAATGTACTTAATGCCACTGCATTGTGTACTTAAATATGGTTAAAATGCTAAAAATTTATATGTATATTTTACAGTGATTTAAAAAAGATTTTAAGTGCAGAACCCTGAGGCAACACAGAAATTCAAACTTTCTTTGAACATCTAGAAGCCTTACAAGATGAAGACAACAGTATAACAGAAAGAGTCTGAGCCCTGGCTGGTAGCATAGTGGATAAGGCGCCGGCCTGAGAACCCAAAGGTTGCAGGTTCAATTCCCTAGCCAGGGCACATAACAAGGTTGCAAACCAGGTCTCCAGTCAGGTCCGTGGCTGGAGACAGGTGAAAAGCAACCATACATTGATGTCTCTCTCCCTCTCTACCTCTCTCCCTTCCCCTCTTTCTAACAATAATGAAATAAAATTAAAAAAGAAAAGAAAAGAAAGAAAGAAAGAGTCTGGCCTAAGGAGCCACACCACCATGAACTCCTGGTGATGTCCCCTCCTCACTATCTGTGTGACCTCAAGCAAGCTACTCAGCTTCCTTAGGTCTCAATTTCTTACAGTTAAGAAAGAGATATAAACTACCAAGTAGGGGTTTTACTAAAATTAAATGAAGTAATGTAAGTGTGGGATTTAGAATATACCAAATTAGTTAATCCCTGGGGGTTTTTAAAACTATTCATGCTCAGACTCTACTCCCACTGGACACACACCACTGTCCAAAGGGCCTGAGAAACAATGACTTCTGTTTTTTTTAATTGCTTAAAAAAAAAAAAAAAAAAAAAGATTTCTTTATTTGAAGTAAAGAGAGAGGGAGAAACATCAATTCACTCTACATGGCCTGACTGGGGATTGAACCCACAACTTTGGTATATAAGGACAGTGTTCTAACTAACAGAGCTACCCAGCCAGGGAAACTCCTATAGTTTGTAGCAGGCATCCAAAGCAAGTATTAGTGCCAAGCTCCTTTCATTATTTAGTGCTTAAATTTTCTATGCTTCTTGCCATTATCTACATTTCATTTATCCTAGTAAAGAAGCTTGCTCCTCCTCTCTCCACATCTGCTGGCACTTAACAATACAATAGTCTTTTGTGTTATGCTGTGGTTGTTGGGTTTTCAGATTTAATTATCAAGTCCCCTCTTTGCCAGTTTGGTGATAGTATCATGGAAGTGAGAAAGGAAGGCGGAGACCGGGGAATCAGCCCTGCAGAAGCAGGATGAATTCCAAGGGCTCTGCCTGGGTGTAGCCACAATGGATCTCACTCAGAGTAGTTTGGGATCTCAATATCTCTGGCTCGCCTATTTCCCTGTGTTCCCCAGGAATGCAAAGGCTATGTCTGCCTCTCCCATATCCTTCTTTGTGACTGAGAAATTCCAGATTTTTAAAAAGTATCTATCTCTGAGGATAGCAATTTATATTTTTTTCCCACAGAATGGCCAAATTCTCTACGAACCTGCACTCCTTAAGAGTTAACTCATTTCTGCAGAAACCTTGTGGGTTAGTTGAAACAGTAATAACCATTTACCGGATAACATCTAGAAAGAACAGAGAACTGCCTAGATTGGAAGGCATGATCTATTGATCTGTCTAACAGATACTTACTGAGTGCTGTTCTGAGAACTTTGCTTTTCTTAACTCTTGTGATCCTTACACTAGCAACATTATCCTTTTTTTTTTTTTTAAGTTTTTAAAAATATATTTATTTATTATTTTTTAGAGAGAGGGGAATGGAGAGAGGCAGAGAGGGTGAGAGACATCAATATATGGTTGCCTTCCAGCTACAGACCTGGCTGGAGACCTAGCTTGCAACCTGGTTATGTGCCCTGGCTGGACATTATCCTCTTTTTTTTTTTTTTTTAAGATTTTATTTCATTATTTTTAGAAAGAGCGGAAGGGAGAGAGGCAGAGAGGGAGAGAGACATCAATGTATGGTTGCGTTTCACCTGCCTCCAGCCACAGACCTGACTAGAGACCTGGTTTGCAACCTGGTTATGTGTCCTGGCTGGGAATCGAACCAGCGACCTTTGGGTTCGCAGGCCGGCACCTTATCCACTGTACTACCAGCCAGGGCCATTATCCTCTTTTTATAGATGACAAAACAAGTCATGGAGAGGTTAAGTCACTGCATTTGGACACCCAGGTAGCAGGTGACAGAACAGTCAGATGCTGGAGCCCACGTACTTGTTACCGCTCAATGTTACTACCAGCTTGCTACTACCCAGCCTCTCTGGATGCCCAGGCACAGTGCCCAGCTGGGAATATGAGGGAAACAGCTGGAAAGGCCCCACCTCTGTAGAAATGCACTGAATCTCAGCAGCTACAAGAGAGAGGCTGCCTTTCACCTCCTGCTCACATGCCCCAGAAGAAAAACATCAGAAAATAAGTCCTTTGCATGCCTACATAATGGGGCTTTTGGCCACTCTAAAGAATGATATTCCAGTAAAGGGTATGCAAACCAGAATTTTAAATAAGGAGGTAGAATAACTTTATGCCAATGATCCTGTCCCCAAGACTGAAGGAAGATGGAGAAAAATGTTTTAACAGTGTCTAGAAAGCAGTATCTGATTACCACTTCCTCTAGTTGTCTTGGAAAGTGGATTCCTGCACGAACGAGAAAAAGAGGAGGTCATCGAATCCAAATAACTTTAAACCAACTTCCAAAGCAAGCCTGGCAAGTAACTCTCAGCGGAAGCTAACAGGAGCTTCTGGGAGAGGAGCTCAGCGGGGAAGGGGCTGGGCTGCCAGCGGAAGCCAATGGAAATGCAGGACGTCCAGTGAAAGCTGCATTTCAGATAAACAATGAATAATGGTTTTTTTTAAATACGTATCTTTATGTTGTTTACCAATTCAAATTTAACCAGGCGTCCTGTATTTTATCTGGCAACCCTCCGCCCAAACACTAAAAATGTGTACATAGTATAGTAGTTTCCCCTAGATGCCTTACCCTTCCTGCCTCTTTAGACCTCAAAGAGCTGAACTTCTTTCACTGAAAAGAAAATTCTGTGAAATGATACAGGAAATTTAAACATGTAAAGTGAGTTTTATCATTGCTGTTGTTCTTTCCAAGTGAGAAAACCGATTACAAGCTGTGTAAAACTACGGGGCTGACAATGAAAGAAATGGGTTCTAGGCCTATGACTGGTCCAAGCTCCCACCCCACGACCCCACCCCAAGCTGTGCTCCCATTTAAATCCTGGGAAGGACTGGGTTTCTTCCACTGGAGATCCGGGGACCGCTGAGGGGTGGAGGCTGAAAAGAAGGGTAGAATTGGGAAGATTGGGGTATGCTCATAGGACTTGCAGATTGGAAACAAACTATAGCTTAGTATTTTTTTTGAAAGATTTTATTTCATTATTTCTAGAAAGAGGGGAAGGGAGAGAGGCAGAGAGGGAGAGAGGCAGAGAGTGAGAGAGACATCAATGTATAGTTGCCTTTCACCTGACTCCAGCCACAGATCTGACTGGAGACCTGGTTTGCAATCTTGTTACGTGCTCTGGCTGGGGAATTGAACCTGCGACTTTTGGGTTCGCAGGCCAGCGCCTTACCCACTGTGCTACCAGCCAGGGCCATAGCTTAATATTTTAAAATGCACATTTACTATCAATGGATGAATGGATCAAAAAACTGTGGTAATTTTACACAATGGAATTCTATGTAGCAGGGAAAAAAAGTAATTCTTACTTTTTTTTTGATAGCATAGTTGGAACTGGAGAGTATTATGCTTAGTGAAATAAGCCAGGTGGCGAAAGACAAATACCAGATGATCTCACCCAATTGAGGAAATGAGTGAACAAAACAAACAGATGAGTGGAATGAAACCAAAGACGTGAAACAAGGAGCAGAATGACAGTGACCAGGGGGTGGGAGGAGGAGAAGAGCCAGGAGAGAAAGGGAAGGGTCTAGGCAAGGAGCTAATGTGAAAGACTCATGGACAAGGACAATGAGATGGAGACCAACTGTGGGACAGTGGGAATCGGGTGGGGTGGGAGGGCCAGGGAGAACAATGGGGAAGAAAATAAAACAATTATAATACAACAGTAAGTTAATAAAAATAAATAAAAGTGCACATCTATTTAATTAATATAATTATATATTTTAGTGATTATATTCATAATATATGTGCCAGTGGTTTAGTTTAAAATTACACATATTTTCTCCCAAAGAAAGAGCTGGAGATAAATGGGTGTCAGCCTACCTCTGCCACAGTTCCAAGTGTCTGATTTTTTTTTTTTTCTGAGTGTCAAATTGTTCACATTTGACAGAGCAGGGCTGGAATGCAGAGCTCTAAAGTCGCTTCTTGTTCTAGGACTCTGTTGGGACAATTCCTTGATGGGCTTTTGTAGGCTGCAAGAATTTCCTAACTCAGAAATGGGAATTAAAGTTTCAGCTGAGGGGCGGGATCACTGTGGCTTTACTACTAACTAACTACCATAAAATAAAAAGGACTGAACCTTAGCCACTCCCAAAAAAAAGTTTTATATTAAACAATAGTGTCATTCATCCTCCTGCACTAGCAAAATTTGCCAAAGAAACCAATTGTTCAAAGGAAGCTGCCTCCAGGCCCTTAATCCCCAGCCTTCTTTTAAAAGGAAAAAGTGAAAAAGAAAAGAAAAGAAAATTAACCTGTTTAAGGAATGAATGACACAAGTATATCTACCATCTAACTGAAAGGAGTATGAAACTATAATAACAAACTTTCCGCTGTTAACTGTTATTGGGGCCCTTTCCCAAGCCTGAAAAGATTTCCAAACAATCACTGTGATTACTTCTATATATAATCACAGTGTTCCAGGCTTCCACCAAAAAAGTGCTTAGATCTTCAACTCATGTTGAGTAAGTAGTAAGTCTTCTTTTATCCACATTTATATTTTGTACCTTGATTATTTAACTCTACATATCAACAAGATTCACTAGCAGATGGCTGAAAGTAGCAGAAATCCTTTAACTGCTGTTTATTTTGTACTATGAATAAGCAAAAACATAATGGCTATTTAAATATGGCCAGGCATAGCCAAACACAGTTGAATTGTACAACAAAGTTCTAGTGAAACCAAACTTAAAACATTTGTCTCAAAATTCCAAACCTTAGAAAAGTGTATTTTAATAACATTTTAAAAGTTACTGAATCGCAAATGAATGATTTCAGATGGGAAAAATTGGATTGCCTTCAAAGCAACATTAATAATAATGAATATGATTACTGTGATTAAAATATTTGACCTTTAAGCATCCCTTTCCTCTAGTAATTTGAAGTACCTAACAATATGCTGCACTCTGCTCGTCCTCATGACAATCAGGTTTATGGGTGCTGAAAATTGTTATAAAAGAACAAAGTGGCTTTTGGATTATTCTAGCTCTCTATCAGAGCCCAAAATGAAGGAGAAGTACTCCTTTTTCTATCTTCTTTTTCAATCAACATAGATAATTAATTCCCAAGATAAATTAGTTTCCAAAGTAGATATAGGGTAGTTCTCTATCTAGTTCAAATTCACTAGATAATTGTCAACATTCCCAGTTTTGTTTTGGTTTTGGTTTTTTCCAACTTTACCCATGCTTGACATCTGGCCTGGGATAAAAATGTTAAGTAAGAAGAGAAAGAAGCTCAGCTCTCTCCTCTGGATCTCTGGGGGTCATTCTTTGTCTTTCTCATCTGTGAGGCCAGGTTTTTTTCTGACCATCCCCAGGAGTCCTGTGATCACTGAAGAGTCCTAGCCTCACCAGGTGCTGAGGAGCACCTCTGAGAGGTGCTGTCCAACACCTTCTAGCAGGGGTGCTAGACTACTGCAGAGGGCTCCCTGCTATGCTTGCTGCCTGAGTTTTCCATAAACTGGTTAAGATTAAGGTTAAGATTAAGATTATGGCAGTGTTGGGGCAGCTGACAAATTATGGGTACAAAACAATTACTGAGACCACTCCAAAAGGTGTTCTAGACTGATGAGTTTTGGTCATGGATTTTTGTGTGCAGTGCCCAGAGTTCAGCCCTTTGCCTCCCAGGCCAGAAATATCTGGAAAATTATTATCCTTCAGTTCACTCAATGCAACCAACTTCCAATACCCCTCCTGCTTCCTGGGTCACCCTCAGCAAAATCAACTTCAAAGTTGTGAACTCTTCCCTGGGTTAATCCTTAGCTTTTTCCTCTCTCCCTCCTCACTCCCTCCCTCTTTCCTTCACTGATCTCCTTTCTGAACTTTCTTTGTTTCCCTAGTTTGAATAACATATTTCATCAACTATAGCCAAAACTAATATCATTTCAATATGTAATCAATATAAAACATGTATTTTAATCCTGTTTGCATGTTATGTTTTTGAAATCCTGTGTATATTTTATACTGATAGCACATCTCGATTTGGATTTGCCTCACTGTAACTCAGCAATAACCTATGTGGTTGACGGTTGCCGTGCGAACAGTGCACAGGACATTAATTTGTCTGCCCCAGTGGTACTGTGGCAAAGATTGATAATCACCCCCTAACATTCATTTTCCCTTTTTTAGTTTACTAATAGAACCCTAATTTTTAGACTCTGTTCTCAGCCCCTTTTGTAGTTCAGCATGGCCATGTACCCAAGTTCAGGCCAATGAGACGTGACATTTTCCAGTACCAACAAGATGTTTCCTTATGGGGAAAAAGCACATTTTTTGTTGACTCTATTCATTTTAACATCTGGCTTGGGATTTTTAAAAAATCTTTAAGAAGTGAAAGTGAGCTCAGTTCTCTTCCCAGAGGTCTGTAAGGGAGAAGAGCATTCTTGGCCTTCTTTCATCAGTTGGAATGAGCTTTGGAATGCCATCACGGAGCTTTTGTAGCCCTGTATTGCTGGACTCTGGATGCTTATGTAAGAGAGAAATAAACTTCTGCCAAATTTAACTGATTGAAATTTTGAACTTTTTCTGAGCCCCATCTTAACTAATGCACTTCCATAAGATGGGTTTTGTTTACAATAAAATCAGTTACAGCAAATAGTGGGAAACCTTGGGGAATACTTGCTGGTAATGTCCTCCCCAGTACTGTATCTTACTATGGTCTCTCCCTCCATCGATGTTCTAAGTGTCTTCATGCACAAAGACCCTTTTGAATCACTAAATAACCCTGAAAAGGGAGTTCTTTATAGCTGGTTACCAACTTCATTGGAAGAGAAACAGGCTTACCATGTCTCCATTACCCAAAACTATACCTACTGCCATGTGCTCCAGTGGATGAAAAAAATCTCAGTTATATAGACTAGAGATTCAGACTATATTTCACTTTAACATTTAAACCTGAGAAATAAAAATGCTACATTTCACTTTAACATTTAAAGCTGAGAAATAAAAATGTTATTGTCCTGGCTCACAAGGGTCATGTGGTCACATCATGATGCACAGAGCAGTCCACTGTCTCATTCATAATGAAAAGTGGTTCCTCAATCTTTTAGAACATGTATCTTTGATAGAAAAAGAGCTCCAAAAGCAATTCAGACCAAATAAAATGGAAGATGCGGCGCAGTGAGCAGAGCCATGTGAAAAGGAGCCTGGGACAACCTCTGGGTAACCTGGACAATGAATTTTTGTAACCAGAAACCTTCAGTTTGTTAAAGGGGCTGTACCCAAACGTCACTTCCCATTGGACCAGGCGCTTCTTTTCCTGGCAATGGGCTAATACCAGGACACAGCAGGCATTGGCTGGCAGGTGGTGATCATCAGGAGACCCACTCTTCACAGCTGAAGAAAAAACTTACTCAAATTTAAAAAGTACATTTCTTCAGTCACTTTGTGAAGTGTCTGACAGTTTTTTTTTGTTGTTGTTGTGTTGTTTTTTAATAAACTAAGCATACACCTACCCTATGACCCAGCAATTCCACTTTGAGGTATTTGCCCAAGAAAATTGAAAACATATGTCCGTACAAAGCCTTGTACAAGAATTTTTGCAGCAGCTTTATTTGTAATAGCCCCAAACTGAAAACAGCTGAGCTATCCATCAATGCGGTACTGGCTAAAAAATGCAATTCTTGTAGAGAATAAAAAGCAATGCATTACTGATATACCCAAAAACAATAGATTAAACTCAAACAGTTATGTGAGGCCTTACACAAAAATTCATGTTGTATAATTTCATTTACATAAAATTTTAGAACAGACAAAATACATTGTGGAAAAATATTAGAACAGATGTTATCTAGGCAAATTTGGACAACAATTGATTGGGAAGGGGCAGAATGTATATATTTTATATCCAGAGTGGGGTGTGGTTAAGATGTATTTATGCAGTTGCCAAAATTCATTGAAAGGTGCTCTTAAAATCTGTGTACTTATTAACTTTTTATTGTGGTAAAATGTATATGACATAAAATTTACCACTTTAACCATTTTTAAATATATAATTTAGTGGCATTAAGTAAATTCATATTTTTGTGTCTTCACCACTCTACATCTCCATGATCTGTTTATTATCCCACATTGAAACTCCATACCCATTAAAATAATCCCTCATTATCCTCTCCCCACTATCTCTGGTAACCACTATTCTACCTTCTGTATCTAAGAATTTGATTATTCCAGGTCCCTCATATAGGTGAAATCATACAATATTTGTACTTTTCAGTCTGGCTTATTTCATTTAGCATGTTTTAAGGTTCATCTATGTATATAATATATCAGAATTTCATTTCTTTTTAAGGCTGAATAAACACCACATTTTGTATATCTATTCATCCATTGGTGGACATTTTGGTTGTTTCTACTGTTTTTGGCTATTAGAAATAATGCTGCTATAAACACTGGTGTACAGATATCTGTTCAAGTGCTTGCTTTCCGTTTTGGAGGTACATATCAAGAAATGAAACTGTTGGATCATTGGTAATTCTACGTTTAATTTTTGAAGAATTATTGTATGATTTTTCACATCAGCTATACCATTTTACATTCCCACTGACAATAAACAAGTGTTCCAATTTCTCCGCATTGCCAATTCTTGTTATTTTGTTTTATTTTTTATAGTAGTCATTCTAATAGATGCAAAGTGGTATGTCATTGTGATTTTTGACTTGCATTTCCCTAATAGTTAGGTATGGTAAGCATCTTTTTAGGAGCTTATTGGCCATGCGTATATCTTTTCTGGAGAAATATCTTTTCGTGTTCTTTTTTTAGTTTTTTTTTTTTTTAAGATTTTATTTCATTATTTTTAGAAAGAGGGGAAAGGAGAGAGGCAGAGAGGGAGACAGACATCAATGTATGGTTGCGTTTCACCTGCCTCCAGCCACAGACCTGACTGGAGACCTGATTTGCAACCTGGTTATGTGCCCTGGCTGGGGAATCGAACCTGCAACCTTTGGGTTAACAGGCTGGCACCTTATCCACTGTGCTACCAGCCAGGGCTCTTTTTTCAGTTTTTAATTGTATTGCTAGTTTTTGTTGTTGAGTTTTAGAAATTCTATATACATTCTGGATATTAACCCTTATCAGATATAATTTGCAAGTACATTCTCTAATTCTACGGGTCACCTTTTTACTCACTTGGTAGTGCCCTTTGATGCACAGAAGTTTTTTATTTTGATTAAGTCCAATTTTTCTATTTTTTCTTTTGTTGCTTGAACTTTTGGTACCATATCCAAGAACTCATTGCCAAATCCAATGTCATGAATCTTCCCTCTAGGTTTTTCCCTAAGTGTTTTATAATCTTAGTTCTTAAATTGAGATCTGTGGTCTTTATCAGGTTACTTTTTGCATATGGTGTCAGAAAATAATCCAACTTTGTTCTTTTGCATGTGGATAGCCATTTTGTCCAGCACCAGTTGTTGAAAGTTTCTTCTTTCCCCATTAAATGGTTTTGGCACTCTTACTGAAAATCATTTGAATATACATTTCAAGGTTTTATTTCTGAACCCTATTTTATACTGTCGGTCCAAATTTCTATCTTTATGCCAATACCATACAGTTTTTGATGAGTGTAGCTTTGTGGTAACCTTTGAAATCAGAAATTGTGAGTGCTCTTTGTTTTTCTTTTTCAAGATTGTTTTGGCTATTTAGGGTCCTTTGTGATTCCATGTGATTTTCAGAAAGGGTTTTTCTATTCCTGCAAGGAGAATCATTGAGATTTTGATAGAGATTTTATTGAATCTGTAGATTTCTTTAGGTAATATTATCATCTTACAATATTAAATCTTCCAATCCATTAACATGGGATGTCTTTCCATTTATGTGTTTCTTCTTTCATTTCTTTCAACAATGTTTTATAGCTTTCAGAGTATAGGTCTTTCACTTCCTTGGTTAGGTTTATTCCTAAGTATTTTATTCTTTTTGTTGCTATTGTGAATGGAGTTGTTTTCTTAAATAACTTTTAGGTTGTATATTATTAGTGTACAAAAATACAACTAGTGTTTGTGTGTTGATTTCATATACTGAAACTTTTCTAAGTTTATTTCTTAGTTACAACTATATTTTTGTGGCATCTTTAGGAATTTCTACATATAAGAGCATGTCATTACAAACAGAGATAATTTTACTTTTTCCTTTCTAATTAGAATACTTTTTTTCCTTTCTTCTTCTTCTTCTTCTTCTTCTTCTTCTTCTTCTTCTTCTTCTTCTTCTTCTTCTTCTTCTTCTTCTTCTTCTTCTTTGCAACTAATTGTTCTGGTTAGGACTTCAAGTATTTCACTGAATAAAAGTGGCAAAAAAAAATAACCCTTATTTTATTCTTGACCTTAGAGGATTCATTAATAATTTACATTATATGCATGCTGAAGTATTCAGAGCTAAAGTTACCAATGCTTGAAACCTACTCTGAAATGAATTAAAACATAAAATAAACTAAAAGATGGAAACAGAGCTGAGTAGGCAGTTACGCAATGCAGCAAAGACAGTAAAATATCAAGTATAGAATTCCAGGCTGTGAATAAATTGGTGTTTATTGTGCAAGCCTTTCTACTTTTCTCTAGCTTTGAAATTTCTCACAATAAAATTATAGAGATAAATTGTTTCTACATTTTACTGTGAAAAATCTACCTCTAAAATGTATTAAAGCATCAAGATGCTACTTTGACATCACTTAGTTGTGAACCCAACCCTGGAACTTCTTTCCTCCAACTTCAAGTTATATAAAATAACAAAATTCCTTGAATTAAAGTTATTAATATTGAATATTTTATTTACAAATTAAAAGAACTCTAAAAGATACAACATATATATATATATATATATATATATATATATATATATATATATATAGTTAAGTGCATTTTAGTATTTTAGTTCTTAGATTAGAAAGAGCCAGTATCCCACCTAATTCAATTTTTGTCCCAAAACGTCTATGATAGGTACTGCTTGAACCAGCTGTTTAAACTCTTTTAGGAACAGAAAGGTCATTGTTTAATGGGCATTTACTGACCTCCTCTAATTGTTACAAAGCTCTTCTAATATATTAAGCCAAAATATACCTGTTTACTACTTTTACACTGTGTCCCTTGGGACAATCCACAATGAACTACTGCTTCTCCATATTCCAAATGTCTGACAGTAGCTAACAAATGTCTGAAAATGGTTTACACATATTCCCTTTGTGCTGTTTCTAAGACAATATTCTTAGTTTATTTAACTATTTCTTATAAGAAATTGTTCTTAAGTATTTTGATATCCTCCAGTTTACAATAGTTTCTTTTTTTAATATTCACCTAAGGGTATGTTCACTGATTCATTGATTTTCAGAGAGACAGGAAGGGAGAGAGGGAGAGAGAAAGAGAGAGAGAGAGAGAGAAATATCAATTGGTTGCCTCCCATACATGCCCCGACAAGGAATCAAAGGTCAAACACAATCTAGGCCCTGACCTGGAATCAAATCCACGGTCTTTTGGTGTATGGGGCAATGCTCCGACTAACTGAGCCACCTGACCAGGACTATACCAGTTTTGTGTGGTTTTATTTTGTTTTTTAAGATTTTATTTATTTATTTCTAGAGAGAGGGCAAAGGAGGGAGAAAGAGGGGAAGAGAAATATCAATGTGTGGTTGCCTCTCATGTGCCCCTAACTGGGAACCTGGTTACAACCCAGGCATGTGTCTCAACCAGGGATCGAACTGGCAGATCTCCAGCTTACAGGCTGGTGTACTCAATCCACTGAACCACACCAGCCAGGGCAGATTTTTGTTCATTTTATTTTGTTTTAAAATAATATCTAAAAATAAACACAAGACCCCAGATAAGTCTAACTATAACTTGGTAAACTAGGATTACTTAGCTTAATCTAGGAATGTCATCAAATACCTAAATCATAGTTTAATGGTCTACCATATGGTCAGCTCCTTTTTCTCCTGTGTGCATGAAAATAGATAGTTTTCGAACTTCAATGAAATTTTTCATGTTAAAATCCATCTTATAGTTTTAATTCATGTTCTAGCCTCTAAAATCTTTGTTACTCTTGCTCTTTTATCCATTATATGAGCTATCCCTACCAGGTTTTTGACATCAATTTATTAATGGTGCTTTTCATCAAAATAAACATTAAAATGTAAAACTAGAGGCTTAAGGTACACCATTGGACATTCTCTCCAGTTTGACACTAATCAATTACTACTCTTTGGGTGCTGTTGTTCAATCAGCTGAAATAATATAAAGCAGGGATCCCCAACCTTGGGCTGTGGACTGGTACTGGCTTGGGCCTGTTAGGAACAGGGCCACACGGCAAGAGTTTAGCCTGAATGTAAAGTGTTTGAATCATCGCAAAACCATCCTCTCCACCATCACCTTTTGAGTCCATGGAAAAAATGGCCTTCCATGAAACCTGGTGCCAAAATGATTGGGGACCACTGATATAGAGGATTATTAGCTGAGCATAATTAATACAGAAAGATAAAGCCCGCTTAAAACTATTTAACACAGAATATGTATTAAATACTGAAAATTATGTTTTGGAATTAATCTCAAAAATTTTTTTCTTCCTCAATTAACAAGTCTCGCTCTTCCAGATCTTCCTTCATTTTTTAATTTTGGGTCTCATTCAAGCAAGTCTCCAAAAGCTTTCTTGAAATCCTGTTTTGCCATTCTTTTTTTCCCTGCAAGATTTATAATTTCACTTTGCAATTGATTTGCAAGATAGCTATTATCTGGGTTCTGATTCTAGTTCATACAGGTAGAAATCCTACTTTGTCACTCACTTGTTTTCAACAACTATTAAATTGATTCATATGGGTCAAGCACATAAAAAAGTTCCTGGTACATATTCAATAACATTCAATAACGTAGTGCTGAGTGCAGACTTCTGGTCAAGATGGAGGCATAGGTAGACACACTTTGCGTCTTCACACAGTCATAGAAAGAATTACAACCAGATTTTTTTAAATGCCCTGAACTGTCAGAAAATGTAAATGTACGTAAGTCAGACACCAAGGATTTAAAGAAGCCACAGTCATCCAGATGGGTGCCTTTTCTATATAGGCCACACTAAAAGACAAGGAGCCAAAGCAGCTCTATCTAATACACACAAACAAACACAGGGAGGCTGCCAAATTGAGGAGACAAAGAATATGGCCCAAATGAAAGAACAGGAAAAAAAACCCAGAAAAAGAACTAAATGAAATGGAGATAGCCAACCTATCAGATGCAGAGTTCAAAACACTGGTGATCAGAGAATTCTCACAAAAATCACCGAGTATAGCAAAAACATAAAGAAATGAAGGTTATACTAAGTGAAATAAAGAAAAATATACAGGGAACCAACAGTAAAGGAAAAGAAGCTGAGAATCAAATCAATAACTTAGAACATAAGAAAAAAATAAACATTCAACCAGAACAGAAAGAAGAAACAAGAATTAAAAATATTGAGCCCTGGCTGGTGTGGCTCAGTGGATTCAATGCTCGCCTGTAAACAAAAGAGTTGCTGTTTCAATTCCCAGTCAAGACACATGCCTGGGTTGTGGGCCAGGTCCCCAGTTGGGGGTGCACAGGAGACAACCACACATTGATGTTTCTCTCCTTCTCTCCAGCAAAGCTATCATTTAGATCAGAAGGGCAGTTAAAGTTCTTCCTATAAAAGGTAAAGCTAAAGGAGTTCATCATCCCCAAGTCATTATTACATGAAATGTTAAAGGGACTTAAGAAAAAGAGGATCAACATTATAAACATTAAAATGATAACAAATGCACAACTATCAACAACAGGGCCTAAAAAAAAAAAAATCAAAAACAAGCTATGCAAACAACAAAACAGGGTCAGATTCATACGTATGGGAGTCATTGGGATGGTTATCACAAGAGGGAGAAATGGGGAAATGGTTCAAGGATTAGGAAAAAGAATTAATTGGTGGGTACAAGATAGACAAAGGAAAGTTAAGACTAATATAGGAAAGGGTGAAATCAGGGAACTTATATACAGGACCCATGGACTTGAACTAAGGGGAGTGGGATTGCTGGAGGGAAGGGGAGTCCTGGGTGAAGGAGAGCAAAGAAAAAAGAAATTGGGACAACTGTAACAGCACAAGCAATAAAAGATACTTTAAAAAGAGTCAACAGGCGCAATGCTGCGGCGGCGAGGCTAGGACCTGATGCCCAGACACTTGAATTAGCTTTAGCAGAAGAGATGTGGAGGAGCCATAGAACTTTAAGGATGAATTCAGGAAGACCCGAGACAATGGAGAACTTGCCTGCTCTCTATACTATTTTCCAAGGAGAGGTTGCTATGGTGACAGACTATGGAGCCTTTATCAAAATCCCAGGCTGTCGGAAGCAAGGTCTGGTCCATCGAACTCACATGTCATCCTGTCGTGTGGATAAACCCTCTGAGATAGTAGATGTTGCAGACAAAGTGTGGGTGAAGCTTATTGGCCGAGAGATGAAAAATGACAGGATAAAAGTATCCCTCTCCATGAAAGTGGTGAACCAAGGGACTGGGAAAGACCTTGATCCCAACAACGTTATCATTGAGCAAGAAGAGAGGCGGAGGCGGTCCTTCCAGGATTACACTGGGCAGAAGATCACCTTTGAGGCTGTCCTGAACACTACCTGCAAGAAGTGTGGCTGTAAAGGACACTTTGCAAAGGATTGTTTCATGCAGCCAGGTGGGACCAAATACTCCCTGATACCTGATGAAGATGAGAAGGAACAGACAAAGTCAGCAGAATTTGAGAAGCCTGACCCCACAAAGAATTCTAAGAAAAGAAAGAAGGAAAAAAAGAAAAAGAAACATAGAGACAGGAAGTCATCTGACTCTGACAGCTCAGACTCTGCGAGTGATGCAGGCAAGAGGGCAAGGCACACAGCAAAAGACAGCAAGGCAGCAAAGAAGAAGAAACACAAGAAGAAACACAAGAAGAAGCACAAGGAGTGAGAGTGCAGAGTAGAGGGGGTGGTTGAGAGAAGGAGGAACCAGGAGCCTTGTGCCTTGTAGCCCTGGCTCCTAAAAGACCAAATAGTGAGAATATGGCCTCCCACCCCGTTACTTCTCTCCCATGGGAGAGTTTCCCCTCAAGCAGCAGGCAGGCTTGGGAGTTACATGTTAGAAGCATCTGCCTGAATGAGTTGTTTCCTTTTCACTCCTGGTCCATTTGCAAGTGACCCCTGCAGCTCACCCATCCATTCATCCAACTTCCTTTATTCAGCAGGAGGTCCTATTACCCTCTCCAGCTGCCACTGCTAGAGCCTGATTCCCCTAAGGAGTCCAGGTTAGAGCCACAGCTACTGCTGTGGAGGTGAGTCTGGCTGTAGTTGGAGAATAGTGATTGGCTCCTTCCCATTGGTTCACCCTGAACTGATCGGTGGGTGATCTCTGCTGTACCCAACACAGGGACAGATGGCGGGAGATTGGCAGTCTGAGAGAACAAGGTTAAGTGGTGCTCGATTTTTTCATTTCCCCTAACATGATTTACTATGCTAGAAACGACAGCCAGTGGTGTGGTCGCAGCCAGAAAACCATTGTTCACAGTGACTGAGCTGAGGTGTGACATTCTGCCAGACCACCAAACCAGACAGTTCAAGCCAAGATCATTGCTTTACTTTGTGTTTAGTACTGTATGAGTCAGTTGGTTCCACTTCAGGTTTCTGTTTAAATTCCTGGCACTAAATGGAATTGGTTTAAAAAAAAAAAAAAGAGTCAACAAATTCACCACTATTAACAACTGAAGCTAAACAAAGCAAAACAAACTAAGCAAATAATCAAAATAGGAACAGAATCATAGTTATGGAGATCATTTGGAGGGCTGTCAGCTGGGGAGGAGAAGGGGGAAAAGGGAAAGAATAGGAGAAATGAGAAGCGTAATTGGGTCCTGGCTGGTGTAGCTGAGTGAATTGAGTGTCAGGCTACAAACCCAAGGTGGCCAGTCAATTCCCAGGCAGGGCGCATGCCTGGGTTGTGGGCCAGGTCCCCAGCTGGGGTTGTGCGAGAAACAACCACACATTGATGTTTCTCTCTCTCTTTTTTTTCCCTTCATTCCCCTCTCTCTAAAAACAAATAAAATCTTTTTTTAAGTTTTTTTAATGAAGCATAATTGGTAAAAACAAAATAGATGGGAATGTTAAGAGTAGCATGGGAAATGGAGAAGCCAAAGACCTTACACACACTACCCAAGCTCATGATCTAAGGAGGAGGACTGCTGGAGGGAAGGGCAATGCCAAGCAGACAGGGACAAAGGGGCAAAAATGGGGCAACTATAATAGCATAATCAATAAAATATACTTTAAAATAATATAGTACTTATTTTTATTATTTACCACACAAGAAAATCAGCAAGCAATTAATAAAGACATTGACACGTTAGGTTGGGACAGATACTAGTATTAAGTGGTGTTATGGGCTGAATTTTGCCCTCCAGAGTTCATATGTTGAAGTCCTCACCTCCTGCACCACAGACTGTGACTGTATTTGGTGACAGGCTTAATCCAGAATGACTGGTGTCCTTCTAGGAAGAGGAAGTTAGAACACAGACACATACAGATGAAAGACCATGTGAAGACACAGGGAGAACATAGATATCATCTATAACCCAAGCAGAGAACCCTCAGAAGAAACCAATCCCGTTATCACCTTGAACTCAGAGTTCCCAGCCTCCACCATTGTGAAAAAATAAATTTCAGTTGCTTAAGCCATCTAGTCTGAGGAATTTTGATATGGCAGTCCTCACAAGCTAAAACAAGTGAGAAGAGATACTTGAGTGTGACTCTTTAACAAGTTAGTTTTTAAAACATTCATCAGTAGTATTTCTATTATGATCATTTTATTTCCCTTGCACACTTGTAGCTGAGATTCATGTGGTAAATACCAGAATACAGAGGACTCTAGTATCACCAGAAACTTCTCTATCCACAAGGATATCACGAGAGGCCTCTGGCCAATGTCTTGCTAAAATAAGTCATTTTTTATTACAATATGTTCCTGCTGCTCCAGTCAAGGGTACAAAATGGAAATGAGTTTGGTTGGGGTGAGCTCAGATTTCAGGGAACTCGGGAGAGTGCCTCAATGTCACCACTTTTTAAAATAAACATCCACAAAGCCTCTGTAATCATCCATTCTGGTTACATTAAACTTCACCAGTATGCAGATCCATAAGTCATCTTTCCTGTTGTGCTGGAAAATCTGGAACTCATTTGCCCATCTCTGGTCTTCTGCCACCTCACCATCTCTCCGTTCCCTGATTCCTCCCATCAGATAGCCCTGTGATCACACCTGTAAATTCTTTCAGGACTCAAGGGTGACATTTATCTAAGCTCTGCTCTCAGTTTAAGCAGCTACATGCTCTCTTTGCATCTGCCTTGAGTTGTTGGTCATTCTGCTTGAGAGAGAAGACAAAATATCATTTGTGCTGTTTTATTATATTCATTGCACTTTTTTCATTTACATTGATCATCTTTCTTTTTGTCTTTCCTGGTTTTATCAGACCAAAATTTTGTTCACTGTCACAAGTATCCTTTATACTGCAAAATTTCATTAAGTAAGTATCAGTTTAATTTAAGATATACTATCCAGAGAGGCAATGATTCTTCTGGTGACTATAAAATCTATTAATATGGTATAATAATTTGTATTACTATAAATATACTTGGTAATTCCAAACATAGTTCTATTTTCCCCTACTTCTTTAAGTGTTGAACTAATCTTAAGTCCTTGTCATGTATTACAAGCAATATACAGTCATACGCATCATCTTCAGAACTCGTCAAATCCTGTACTCATCTCATTTTAATGAGAAAAAAATGTTTCAGCACTTGGCACTTGCCACGGGCTCATCACACTTGCTAGGACTGGTATGAGGCACTACACCACCCCACAAGGAAATGTTTCACCACTTGTCGCTTGCTATGTACTTGGCTTTGTCACTCATCATAAGTTCCGGAATGAACTAATGATGAGTACCAAGGTACCACTGTATTTAAAAACAAAAGTATTGAGAGCAATGAATATCATGTGATAAATGACACCATGTTGTTCTCCATTAAGTGATGCCAGCTTAGGAAGGTACACACTTCTTTCCCTCCATGCTTCCGTACAGTGAACATGTCTGCATGGGCTCCTTTCAAGGGCTCATCTATCAGATCCCCTAGTCACCAGAGAAGGTTTGCAAACTACATTCATTGGCTCCTTCCAAGACTGAATCAAATGAAAACTAGCACTGCCCACCAGAGCCACAGCTCCTGAGGGGATATAGTCCTGCCACCTGGCATTGATGCCACCGTGGGCTCCTTCGGGAGAGCCCTCAACACTTGCTCTAACGTTTCCATTGAAGAGTATGGCAAGACCTTTTTAAGGAGCCTGCAGAAATAACCCAAGAAACACACCTCCCCCAAGATGGAAGTTCTTGCTGCATGCTTCTCAGCAAATTCTCTCATCTGCCTGGGAAGACAGAAAGAGGAGGACTAATGGGAGAGAGCCACCTTATCCCTGCTTCAACTTGAGCAGATTAATTGCTTTTTTCTATAGTTGGCTTCCTTATAAGGCTTTGTTTCAACAAAGCTTTCAAGGTGGTTTGCAGCAATTAGTATTTCTGAGAGCTCTTCACATCTGCTCTCCACTTCTAGTTGCAAGGTTTAGCAAATAAAATATGGACATGATATCCAATTATTTTGAATTTCAGATAAGCAACAAAAGGAAGTTTCGTATAGAAATGGTCCACATATTGCATGAAACATACTTAAACTGAAGAATGACGAGTTGTATCCTGAAATTCAATAACTGTGCCCTCTATTTTATCTGGCACTTCTATTCCCAATGACCAATGGTTCTTTCTCCCACTCAAGAGCCTGAAAAGGTGGCAGATTGATCTTCAAAGTGGTCATTTGATTTATTAAAATGATATGCATAATAAAAATGTTCAAACAACATAAAATGTTTGGAAAGTAAAAAAATAAATAAATAAAAGAAACACTATAATGAGGTCATCACCAGATTGGAGGGCTGGGTCCACGTTTTTTAACAACCTCTCTGACCCTTAGTGTCTTCACCTATAAAATATAAATCAGAGCATGTATAACCGCGATTGTCCTGGGTTAATTGCAAGGGGAAAATACGGTATATGTATAGGTTTTGCAAATTTAAAACACCACAGAAATACAAGCAATTGTATTAATTAAGAGCATGAAGCTAAATGTAGCATAAGAACACTAGGTTAACACCAATAAACTGTTGGCTTTTTGTTTGCAGTGCTCAGAAAACATGAATGGAAAATCACTGCCACACAAAGATATCAAAGCTAATCCTTTATGGAAAAGAAAATGTTGCTGCCTTCCACATAGCACTAAGATTGCTCTCATGAAGGTTCATGGAGCTTGACATCAAAATAGCGTTCTATGGTGTATACATATCTAGTATATATTGTAAGGTGCTTCCCAAGGTGGCTCCTGAGCTCTTTTGCCTACATAGTCACACGAAAATGACCAAGCCAGAGTACAGTTAAGAACATCATACAAATTTCAGTTTCCTGGTTTTGATAATACCCTACGGTTATGTAAGGTGTTGTTAGTATCATCATTGGGGGGAGCTGGATGAAGAGTGCACAGAAATTCACTATACTACTTTTGCATCTTCTTATGAATCTACAGTGAATTCAAAACAAAAAGTTAAGAAATCAGAATAGTTCAGGCCCAGTGGCTCAGTTGTGTGGACCATGGTTGGGGGATGTATAGGAGATAAGTAAGAGATCAATGTTTCTCTCTCACCTCTATGTTTCTTTCTAAAATCAATAAACATACTCTCAGGTGAGGATTTAAAAAAAGAAGAAAAAGAATATCCAGATCCAATCAAAGCCCCAAATCAAAACGAACAGAACCAAACTATATCTGGCATAAAAAGGGACCATAATCCCCAGAAGAACACTGTATTGTGCTACAGTAAGGAAAGTCTGTATTAACATCCTTACAAGCAACTCTGTTCTTGCCAAGAAGTAATGGTCTTTCACCAGATCTGTTTTCCTAAACCATTTGCTCACTATCTCCCATCAAATTGTTATCAGAGAAGGACAGGCCTGAAACAGGTCTGCCTCAGGCCAGCCTGTGACTTCATGTAGGAAATATTTCCACCAACATGAGTCCCCGTGACTGAGAGAGGAAGTTTATTAAGCTGGGGATGATGAAACAAAAGAAGGACTTAGGGTAGAAGAAGCAACAGGAGAGAACCTAGGCAGTACTCTGCTTTGGCTCCCTAGAAATCTTATAGGAAAGAAGTGAGCCGAAGAGAGGCTGATACCAGCTTACTGGAAAGTCGGGGAAAAGGGGATCCTTGGAGACAGGATCAGGGGTAAGCCCAGGATGAAGCTGCTGTTGCTGGGACCCTTAAACTTTTTAGGAAGAAGTAAAAGTTCATGCCTGAGAAAGGGGTATGGGTATGCTCCAGAGTGACCCTGCACTGGGTCTTTGTCTTAAGAGTTTCTTTTCCCCTCTACGGGCTAGAACCTTAAGGGAGGGTTTTAGTAGAATATTCATCAGCTTTCCAGTTTTTAATATGCTGATGCATCAAAATGAGTGCATGAGGGAGTTTGGGGTTATTCTTTGATCTGCTTCACTGTTTTACTTTTATCTTGTGTCTGCCTGGCTCTAATGGGGTTTTTGTCATTTGTTCCCCTCACTTCATCTGTCCTTGGGTTTAGCTGGCACAAATGGCATTACTTGAGTCTCTGTTCTCTGTTTCCCAGACCAAGGTGATTTAAGCTGTATTTTCTCCGGTTAGGGAGGAGAGGTATAAACCATTTGCTCTCAAGCGTCCTTGGTTGAGGAAGATAAGGTCTTACAATTCACCAGCTGGCTGCAAGTTGTTCAAATTGTTAAGCCTTGTTTTATTTTCTTGGCTCAGTTTTCTTATTCTACTTGCTCAGGACTTTTCCTAGCTTCTTACTGTCGTGTCACAAAACCACTATTTTATTTCCACCATTAGGAAAAATTACCAGTCATACTCACCCACCTTAAAGAAAGAAACGTATAATAATTTTGCTTACTTTCAGATAACAAACGAGGAAATTAGATGTCCTTAGGTAACTTGTAAAATTTCCAACTTTGTTTTATTTAAGAGATGCCAAGACTTCTTGTGCCACTGGCATTATGTGTGGAGGATTTCCTACATGCTAAGCCACTAATGCAAGATGCATTAGCCCTGAGCTTTAGAAGTTCCATATTTCTTGGCACCAAAGGGATATGAATAATCCTCTACAACCCTCTTGACTATTTAAGGCCTTTCAAAATGTTTCCCAGCCCTCACCCCGCCTCCTGCCCTTTGATCTTATCAGGGAGAATACAAGATATCAAGTTGTTTGTACCCTAGATTACCTGCACTGCGTCTCCAACTTTAGAGTACACTGCAGTCATCTGGAAAAATACAGATTCTCAGGTCACGTGTCCTGAAATTCTGACTCAGTGGATCTGGGCTGGGGCAAGTCAACAGTATTAACTATAGACCATATTATGAAAATCACTGGCTGTAGGTACTTGTTCGTAAACAATAAAGAAAATGGTTTATTATACACAAGATTTCATTTAAAATTGTATGAAAATCAAAGGTTTTGACACGAGCATTGAATCATTAAGAAATGAAAATATGATCATGGATCATCAACTACCTTTTAGACTTAATATCCCCTTTAGTAATCACTTAAGAATGAAAATTTACAATTGTCCAGTTATTTTCACTTATGAAAGATGGCATTAATATTGTTACTTCAATCAGTCTACTTGAGACAAATGAAGTAGAATATTTTAGTTATTCTTCCTTAGTTGTAAGTATTTACATCTAAAGCGCAAAGACTTGATTTGGATTGGTGAACCCACAATGCAGTGTACAGATAGATTATTTATTACAGAATTGTACACCTGAAACTTATATAATTTTACTAGCTGATAATTAGAAGTTATAAAAATTAACTAAAGTGCAAAGACTATCTTCTTTTTATAACTATCAACAAGAAGAGACAAATGTGTTAACATACAGACTTGCTTCTTTTACATGGGTCATGATTGTTTAGGGAAGTTCAAGGAGTAAATTGCATTTTAAAGCTTGGCAGTCTTCGTATAGGCTTCTTTTTATTACTCCAACCCAGTTCATATTTCTTTCCTAGAGAGAATCCCTCTTAACATCTCATTTGGCCATCTTATTTGGCCATTTATGTTTTACAAGCACAGGATTTTATCTTCAACAAGATTGTGATTTCTGGGCAAAGCAAAATCATACTGCTTTCCCACATGCTTTGCATATAGTAACTGTTTAGTAAACATTTGTTGTTTGAGCCCTAGCCATTGGCTTAGTTGGTTGGAGTATCCTCCTGTGCACCAAAAGTTTGTGGGTTTGATCCAAGGTCAGGGCACATTCCTTGATTGTGGGTTTGATCCCCAGTTGAGGCATGTACAAGAGGCAACTGATCAACGTTTCTCTCTCTCTCTTTTTTTTTTTTTTAAGATTTTATTTCATTATTTTTAGAAAGAGGGGAAGGGAGAGAGGCAGAGAGGGAAAGAAACATCAATGTATGGTTGCTTTTCACCTGCCTCCAGGCACTGATCTGACTGGAGACCTGGCTTGCAGCCTGGTTATGTGCCCTGGCTGGTGAATCGAACCTGCGACCTTTGGGTTCGCAGGCCGGCACCTTACCCACTGTGCTACCAGCCAGGGCTGTTTCTCTCTTATGCTAATGCTTTTCTCTCTCTCTTTCTTCTTTCCTCTCGCTTTAAAATCAATAAACATATCCTTGGGTGAGGACTTAAAATACATATGTGTTTAATGTTTGAATCCATGAATAAAAAAATGTAAACAAGACATCAGTCAAACCACCTTCATCAAATAAAACAGCTCCAAAAGGAAAGAAATATATATACTAAAAAAAGATCATGAATGTTAGAGTCAGCAGAACTAGCCTCTGCTTCCTTGATATGTAATTTGTAAGTAAGTGTGATCCAATAAATATATAGGGCAAGTTACTAACGCAAATTACTTATGTGATTTTAAATTTTTACCCTAGCTGGTGGCTCAGTGAATGGGCGCAGGCCTGTGAACCCAAAGGTCACTGGTTCGATTCACAGCCAGGGCAAATGGCCAGGTTGCAAGCCAGGTCTCCAGCCAGGTCTGTAACTGGAAGCAGGTGAGAGGCAGCCATACATTGATGTCTCTCTCCCTCTCTGCCTCTCTCCCCTCCTCTCTTTCTGGAAATAATAAATTTAAAAAATTTTTTTAATAAAAATTAAAAATAAATAAATTTTTATTAGCTCTATTTGTAAAAGAAAAATAAACAGGTAAAATAAACTTTAATAATGTATTTTATTTAATACAATGTATCTAAAATGCCATTTCATTATATAATCTGTATAGACTCTTAATGAGATATTTTACATTTTTTTCTACATTAATTTTTAATTTGATGTGTTTTACACTTACAATACATCTCAGTTTAGGCTGGACACATTTCACGTGCTCAAGAACCACATGTGGCTGGTGGCAGTCATGGTGGTAAAGTCAGCTCCAGAGATGTGCCAATTAGAAACAAGTTCTCACTTTTCTTATTGGGGAAATTGGAATAGTACCTCCCTTATGGGGCTTCAGTGATAATCCACTGAAACAATGGGGTATGAAGATGTGGTTTTTAACACAGGCTTATTTCTTGCTTATGCTATACAACATTGAGCAGAGTAGAGGTTCTTAAGTTTCTATTATGTTTTCTTATATTTTGGGAAGCAAAGTCAGTCATACAGCCACACCTAATCTTCAGTGGGAATGAAGAATTGCACTTCTTCCATGCATCTGAAAGGTGAAGGACAAGAAATAGTTAATGAAGATCATGAAGAACTAAATCAGAGGGTATTCAGAACAATTAATCTAATAATCATTTTTACCATCTTTCTGAAGAACTCATTTCTATAGTCCATCCAACCCTCAGAGATAACATTTTCAACATAGTATTTTCTCCCAACACATGTTTGTGTAGGGAGCTAAGGGTGGGGGAACCACATTTTTCAGGAGACTCACTAAAGGGCCCACACAGACTTAAAATGTATGCAGACCTACCCACTCTGGGATTCAGCACCAGGACAACTGGAAGGGCAGCAGTCACACAGGGAAAGTGCCAGGCAAAACCCCAGAAGCCAGGCAGTAGCATTGTCTACTTTCTAAATCCTTCCCACATACAGAACCATAAAGTGGTGAAGTGGGTTACCCTACCCTGGCAATTACCTAAGGCTCCACCCCCACACAATTTACAGGTGCCTTTTCTACAATGGGCCATGCTAAGACAGGGAGTCAAAGAAGCTCTACCTAATGCACAGGAAGAAACTGCCAAATTGAGGAGACCAAAAAAAAAAAAAAAAAGATGGTCCAAATTAAAGAACAGAACAAAATCCCAGAAAAAGAGTTAAACAAAACAAAGAAAATAAATAAATAAATAAAATAAAAATTATATTATCAAATTACAGAGAAATCTAAAAAAATAAAATGAAGCAAAACAAAGATAGCCAGTCTATCAGATGTAGAGTTCAAAACACTGGCCATCAGCTGCTCAAAGAACTCATTGAGTACAGCAACAAAATATTAAAAACCTAGGAAGAAATAAATGTTACACTAAGTGAAATAAAGAAAAATCCACATGGCATCAACAGTGGAGGGGATTAAGTTGGGATTCAAAAAAAAAAAACAAAAACAAAAAACAATTTGGAACATAAAGAAGGAATCAGCATTCAACCAGAACAGCAAGAAAAGAAAAAGAGTTTAAAGAAATGAGGATGTGCCCTGGCTGGTGGCACAGTGGATAAGGTGCCAGCCTGTGAGCCCAGGGGTCGCTGGTTCAATTCCCTAGCCGGGGCACATGGCCAGGTTGCAGGCTGGGTCTCCAGCCAGGTCTGTAGCTGGAGGCAGGTGGAAGGCAGCCATGCATTGATGCTTCTCTTCCTTTCTTCCTCCCTCCCTGCCCTGCCTTTCTCTCTGGAAAATAATGAATAAAATATTTTTTTAAATAAATAAATAAATGATATGCCTCTGGGACATCTCCAAACATACCAACATCCGAATTATAGGGGTGCCAAGAGGAAAAGCAAGAAATTAAAAACTTGTATGAAAAAATAATGAAAAAACCTCCCAAAATTTGGTAAAGGAAATAAACACACCAGTCCAGGGAGCACTGCAAGTCCCAAATAAGTTGGACCCAAAGAGGACTACACCAAGGCACATCATAATTAAAATGCCAAAGGTTAAAGATAAAGAGAGAATCTTTAAAGTAGCAAGAGAAAAGAAGTTAGTTACCTACGGGGGAGTTCCCATAAAACTGTCAGCTAATTTCTCAAAAGAAACTTTGCAGGCAAGAAGGGACTGGCAAGAAGTATTCAAATTGATGAAAAGCAAGGACCTACAACCTAGATTACTCCATCCAGCAAAGCTATCATTTAGAATGGAAGGGCAGATAAAGTGCTTCCCAAACAAGGTAAAACTAAAGGAGTTCATCATCGCCAAGCCATTATTACATGAAATGTTAAAGGGACTTAGTTAAGAAAAAAAAAAAAAAAAAGATCAAACCTATGAACATTAAAAGGGCAACAAATTCACAACTATCAACAACTGAATCCAAAAATACAAACTAAGCAAACAACCAGAACAGGAACAGAATCATAGATATGGAGCTCATTTGGAGGGTTATCAGCAGAGAGGGGGAAAGGAAAGGATAGGGGAAAAGGTGCAGGGAATAAGAAGCATTATTGGTTGATACAAAATAGACAGGGGGTTGTTAAAAATAGTATAGAAATGGAGAAGTCAAAGAACTTATATGCACAATACATGGACATGAACTAAGGGAGAGGATTGCTGGTAGGAATGGTGAAAACAGGCAGAAGGGGACAAAGGGGGAAAATTAGGCAACTGTAATAGCATGGTCAGTAAAACATATGTTTAAAAAAAAAAAAGGAAGTGAGAAAGTCATTATATCTGACAGCTCCATGGGCATCAGAGATGCAAAACCTAGAATGAAACAGTTTAATCATCTTAAAATGGGAATAATACCTTAATTGACTGTGAAGATTAAAGGGGAGATATTCTTTGTCAAGGATTGTGCCTGGCACTGGTAAGAACTGAATAGATTATGTTATAATGATTGAAATAAATATTTCAGTAATTGCTAATAAGTATTATTTTAAAATTATTGTGGTAATTATAAATAATAGTTATTATTGTTTTAGGTTGCTTTAATTATTATTGGTTTTGGCAACCACCTTCTTCTCTGCATGTTACACAGGTCTGCATTAGACCCTCAGAGCTCACTTGGCTGAAGGTACTAAAGCTAAGTAGAGCTGCTCACATGCTGCTCCAGTCACCAAACTGGGAGAAAGTTAATCAGGATACCGGCAGTTATCTTCCTAGCCACAGGAGGACACTGCAGGAAGAAACCCCAAACAGTAGGCATTGAAAAGAAAAACACCTTGATAGCATTGTCAGGGTCCTAGTGAACAGATTTTCTCAAGTTGGGCGCAACTCTGGATATCCAACTTCCAGGAAGCCCCCTCCCCGCCCCCGCCCCCGCCCCACCTACCGCAAACTTTGTGCTGCATTGAACTGCGGTTTTAATCCCTGTAACTGAGTCCCAGTCTATCCAGGGCTCAGGGTGCCTAAAGCAAAGAACTCCCTAGAAGTCCATGTCAAGACTCTGCCCCTCAAAGCCCTCCTTGGGAATACTGCAATTGAGCTCCTCTTTTTATGAGGCTTTCTTGTCACTGGCTGAGCTCTTGCTCCGCACACTGGAAAGACTCTCCCTGCTCCTGCCTGCTCCAGCCTGCTCCGGCCTGCTCTGACACCTCGAAGGCTAGACAAAAGTGGGAAGTTTGAATCACTGTAGCCTTCTCAGCCTGGGGAAGGCAGGCTGGGCCATTATGAAATGAAAGGTGTTATGTGTGATGACCTTGATCCTGGGGCTCGCAATTTCTACCTCAGAGGTTACATCCTCTCCCTCAGCTTACCTGCTTACTGTAGATGTAAGAAGCATTTAAACCTGTAGAGAATGCTTATGAGTTCATTTGAGCCAAACTGATGACAATTTCCAGGAAGAAAAATCTCAAAAGGATTGAGAAATGATCCCGAGAATGGCAGTTTTGTACCTTGTTTTGCAAAATTGCGCATTACAACCAAAGGAGGAGGGAGAGAGCAAAGCCAAGGACATCCTTATGATTGGATAGGAAGTAAAAGGAATGGACAAACTTTTTTTTTAACATGGTGGGTATAGGATAGTTAATCATTAGGAAAGTTAACAGTTAACAATTTGCATGATAACAATAACAATTAGGGGTTTTGTGGTCTCTGCCCTGGTGCAGTGATTCTGCCCCTAGGGGTCTGGAAAAAGGAAATTACCCTGACATTCCATAGGTGTGTTATCTTAGATGCAAAAAGCCATAGACAGATTTAGTTAAGATAAACATTGACCCTTGTCTTGGAAGATTCCAGCCTAGGACAGGACTACGTGCCACGGCTTGCTTTTAGTTGGAAAGTTTTATTTCAGACCATCCTATGTGGTTACTTTAGGTCTCTTAGCTTATAAGGACACCATGCAGGCCACCCCTGAGCTTGTCAGGTTTAGTACGTGGTCTCTTTTTCATCTACAACATGATGATCCCCTCCCAAACCAAGAGTTTTCAGCAGGGGACACCAGATATGTATCAGAAATTCACTTTTTAGGATACCTTATTATGTTGGGAGGTCCCCAAATTATTAAAATTATTTACTCCTTTGACTATAACTTCTCAGTAAGAGAATGATGGGACATTTCTTGGAATAAGGCACATAGGTTTCCCTGAGGCTGAGTTCACAAAGCTGTTCGATTTTTAAATTTATGCATGTTAATGGAAGTTTTTAAAAGGTTTTATTTATTTATTTTTAGAGGGAGAGAAACATCAATGTGAAAGAGAAACACTGTCCAATTGCCTCTTATATGTACCCCTACCAGGGACCAAACCTGCCATCCAGGCCAGTGCCCTGACCAGGAATGGAACCCGTGACCTTCTGCTTTGCAGGACATCACCTAACCAACTAAAACCTGAACATAGACATAAACATAGAGCGATTAGACTTTTGTTTTTTTCTGGTACCTACTTTATACTCATGCTATTCATGTAAATTTTAGTGACTATTTCTAAGAATAGTTATGGTGATTTAGGAAAGAGGATCTATTTACTTTAGGGTTTGAATTATTTCATAACTGAAAATGCTCCGTTCAAAATCCTCCTGAGAGGTCAGATGGGCATCGTTTACAATAAGGCATATAGACTTTGGGGGTGTTGGTGATGAAACTTTTTATATCTTGATTGTGGTGGTGGTTAGCACTGTATGTGTTTGTCAAAACTCATAGAACTAAATCCAAAACATGGTGAATTTTACAAACTGTATATTACACCTTGAAAGGGATCAGAATATGTCACCTTGACATGAGGATTTCTTTTAGCTAAAGACTATTGATAATCAACAGATACAAGAAGAGTTACTGCCTTCCCTTACCTACCTAAAAGCAGGACATAAATTACCCTTTGTGAAGGTGGCTCCCTCCCCTCCACCAGAAGAAGAGTAATTCTTATCACTGTAGACAATGAATTGGAACTGAGATCAGTTTGCATAAACACTCCTTACTAAAAATAACCTTTCTATTCCATTATTTCCTACATATTTTTGCTAGTAATTTCTCCATGATTTATCATCCCTTGAAGCCTAACCCTCTTTCCTCTCTTAAAAGGATATATAAGTTACAAGTCTAATTACTTCTCTGAGTTTCACTGGTTTTCTGTAAACTCCCATGCATGTGAATATTAATTAAAATTCTAGTCCTGGCTGGTGGCCAGTGGATAAGGCACCAGCCTGTAAACCCAAAGGTTGCTGGTTCAATCCCCCAGTCAGGGCACATGACCAGGTTGCAAACCAAGTTTCCAGACAGGTTTGTGGCTGGAGGCAAGTGAAAGGCAACCATACATTGATATCTCTCTTCCTATCTGCCTCTCTCCCTTCCCCTCTCCCTGGAAATAATAAATAAAATCTTTAAAAAAGAGGAAAAAAAAGGAATTTCTCGTGCAACTCTGGCTGGGTGGCTCTTGGGTGAAGACTGAAAAAGAATATTGCTCAGTCACTATATTAGGCAAATAATATCATAAAATATCAGAAATAGTTATCTTTTGTATCATAGTCAATGTGAAAGAAAATGGGCTACGTACCATCCTGACAAGCTCAGAGGAGGCCTGCATGGCTGCCCTATAAACTCAGAGACCTCAAGTAACCATCAAGGATGGTCTGAAATTAAAATATTAACTAAAAGCAGTTTATGGCAGGTAATCATGGCTTGGCCTGGAATCTTCTCTGGCAAAAGTCAATCTTTATCTTAATGGAGCCTGTCTAGTGTCTTTTTGCATCTACAATAACATAACTTTTGAATGTCAAAATAATTTCCTTTTCCTGGTCCCTTCAAGTATAGGCACCATATCAAGAGGGGACCACAAACCCCCTCATTGTTATTGTTACTATGTTAATTGTTGACTGTTAACTATCCTGTACCCATCTATATAAAAGAAATACAGTATGTGTCTACCATTTTACCTTCTTCCAGTCCTAGAGGTTCTTCCTATCAACCCCTTCTTTGCTTTCACCCGCCTCCATAATCTATCACCAATGGGTTTCATGTAACCCCTTACATCTTCTCCTTTGATTGCGAAGTATTAAGCAAGGTGCAAAACTACCACCTTCTCAACCCATTGAGATTTTCTTTCCTGGGATTGTCATCAGTTTGACTCATAAATATTTATAAAAATTCTCCACAGTTTTGAATGTTTCTTACATTAACATCAATGGATCATTTAATTAAGTAAACATGACCGATGCCAGAAGGGGTCATTTCCATGTATTGTGAAATTATATAATATTGATTTAGAAGAAAACTTTAATATCATAAACTAAGATCATTCATTTGGAATACAAAATTTTAAAAAATTCTTCCTCCATTGCTCATCACTTCTATAATCTATTTTAAACCTGTGAACCTACATATATATATATTTTTTAATTTTATTGTTGTTGTATTACATCCATCCCCTTTTTGCTCCCCTCTGTCCCTCTGAACCTATATTTTATAAAAGTTATATAGATTGGCATCAGCCTGCAAACCCAAGGGTTGCTGGTTCCATTCCCAGTCAGGGCACATAACCAGGTTGCAAGCCAGGTCTCTAGCCAGGTCTGTAGCTGGAGGCAAGTGAAAGGCAGCCATGCATTGATGCTTCTCTCCCTCTCTTCCTCCCTCCCTTCCCCTCTCTCTGAAAATGATAATAAATAAAAATCTTTAAATATATATATATATTTGAAAAAAATGTTTTAAGAGTTTATTTGATGAAAAATTGAGTTGAATCAGGCAGTACCTAACTATAAGTCATTAGAAGTGCTTTACTAACAGTAGCCAGACTTTTATAGAGAAGATATGGAAGTAAAGTAAGGAAATTATTTGATTGACTATTGCTTAGGCTTATCTTATTCTGGGAAAACTTACATGGCTATTTTTGACCAGTTTTCTGTAGTTTTTGGTGTCTTAACCTTGAGGCATTTCAAACCTAGATTTTGGCTTGCTTACATAGATTATTAAAGCATTAAAACCACTTCCACCTAAGGACCTCCTTGTTTATGAAGAGAGCAGAGTTTGCCATCCCAACATATGATTCTTTGGGGATAGTGACCATTTTAGGCTGGTTAACTTTAAGAAACAGCAAATATGGGAGAAGCTTTGAAAACCAAATAGAAGTTACCCTTTGTCAAAGGCTTTTACATTTCTAAAGGAAATCTCCATTTGTAAGGATGTTTCTCTCACTGTACCACAAAAAGTAGGATATCTAAATCTCTAGAAATTATTATTAAGAAAGAAGGCAAGGATTTAAATCTGCATAACAATCTACACTTGTTTACTGTGATTTTCCTGGTAACCTCCCATAACTGACCCCTCACCCTTTTCTTTTGACTGTTGCTGAAGGTGGTATTTAAAGTAATGGTTTCTGCCATTTTGGTGAATTATTCAGTGTTCTTGAGCCTCTGCCATATATACAGGAGGTATAAATGTTAATAAACTTTCATTTGTTTTTCCTTTATTAATCATTTTCATATTAATTTGATTACTAGATCATCCAGAAGAACCTAGAAAGATGGAGAAAAAATTTTCTTCCTTACCATACATTTCATGTATTCATGTTTTAGCTTACCATTGTCTCTGTCATTACCTGCATTACCTGGTTTTTTCAAATTCTATCCCCAGACTCATAATCTGTTTTCTAATACTTTAAACATTAGCTATTTTGGACCACATACAATAGACAACTAATTAGATTTTTTCTGCCTGAAGATTATTCTTTTTGACAAAGTACACTGGAAAAGGAATCTTTGTAAGTTCTATGTATTAGGCTTAATAAAGAAATGGTTTACCTATATAGAGCACATATTGTACCCCGGATCATTAGTTTGAGTGGTCAATGGAAAAATGAAAGGGATCTTAAGTGTTATGATTCATCATGGTTTTGTGCTTCAGTGGCTCAATACCCATAGCAACCCCTAGTCTGGGCACTTAGGGGAGGTGACCAGTCAATGATTCTCTCACTGATGCTTCTCCTTCTCCCTTCCCCTCTCATTTGTTTGAATAGCCTAAAAGTAATTCCTAGTAGAATTTTAAAATATGTTATAAAGTAATAACATAAGAAAGATTACTGTATCTGTTATGACAATAATTATATAGTCATTGGATAAAATAGATTTCTATGAAAAGACAAAGATTCTAAGACTAAACAGAAGGTAGCATTCAATTCCAATTCTATGAGGTTTATAGGGTTACCCCAAGAAATAAGTCATAGGAAAGAGTAAGGCAAAATTATTAACACAGGTTCTTAATTTCCTAGGTTTCTTTCTCTTTCTTTCTTTCAAGATTTTATTTTTAGAAAGAGGGGAACAAAGGGAGGAAGAGAGGGAGAGAAACATCAATATGAGAGAGAAACATCAATTGGTTACCTCTCAAACAAATCCAACCAGGGTCTTGGCCTGAAAACCAGGCATGTGCTATGACTGGGAATTGAACCAGCAACCACATTGACTGGTCAGGGCTTACTTTCCTAGTTTCCTGACACTAGATGTGTAGATGTTAAATTTTATTGAAATTTTTCTAGCATATACTGCTTTTTAAGAGACTATTAGCCCTGGCTGTTGGCACAGTGGATAAGGCGCCAGCCTGCGAACCCAGGGGTCACTGGTTTGATTCCCAGCCAGGGCAAATGGCCAGGTTGTAAACCAGGTCTCCAGCCAGATCTGGAGGCAGGTGAAGGGCAACCATACACTGATGCTTCTCTCCCTCTCTGCCTCTCTCCCTTCCCCTCTCTCTGAGAATAATAAGTAAAATATTTTTTAAGAAAGAGACTATTATACTTGTTAATATTGTCAAAAGATAAATGGAGACATTTTAAAAGTTTTAGTTTATTTGAACAAAACTTGATTCACATTGGGCAGGGCCAAACAACAGGTGGTTAGGAGCCAGGGCTAAGACTTCTATAGGAAAAGTGGGGAAGCAAATAAATGAAATTATTGATTGGCTATAGCTTAAGTCTGAGTTGGCTGCTTGTGATTTTGGTTGTCCTTAAGTTTCAATTTTATAACCTTGAAGCATTTATGGGCTTATGTTTTGGTTTGATTATATAGGTTGCCTCAGCTAGAGCCACCTGAGTCTAATGGCCTCCTTGCTTTACTAAGTTAACAATATAATATATAGTAATTAATGTCCTAATATTAAATGAGCCTATAGTTTCTTTTTTTTTTTTTAATTTTATTGTTGTTGTGTTACATCCATCTCCTTTTTGCTCTCCTCTGTCCCCCTCCCCACCTGAGCCTATAGTTTCTAAACACTAAAAGAAGAGAAAGCAAAATGTTTATCAGGACATCCTGATACACACACACACACACACACGTGTGTGTGTGTGTGTGTGTGTGTATCATGTGCACCCTGTATATATATATGTGTGTGTATACATACTACGTATATATATGATAATATTAATATCATACAAAGTAAAGATCAACGCAAAAAGCACTGAGATAAAATAGCTATTTTATTTTATTTTATTTTATATTTTATTTATTATCTTCTAAAAATAGAAATAATATATAGGGTTTAGAAGCAATAACTAAACAAGATTATATGGAGGCTGATAATAAGTTTTAAAAAGTTATCTTAATAGTTGCATATCAAATGCTATCCTTTTCACATGGAGAATATACTTTTTCCCCAATATTAATGGAATTTTTTATTAGGCAACAAAAAAATATTGGCAAAACTTAAGAGTAGAAATTACATACAACATAATCTCTGAGCATAATTCTCTAACATGAAAATTTACAGCAAAATTCTGAATTTTAAATAACCAAAATATTTGGCATTTTAACTAAAAATATATTTAGACATGAAGATGCACTACTTGTATATATAAGGAAAAATATCTAGATTCCAGAATCAATTTCCTTGAAGTGCTTATCATAGATAGGCCTATAACCACCCACAGAAATTACTAAGTAGTTTTAGAATAATACATGAAAAACATTATCTTTATCCCATGAAGTTAAGCATATGAAATTATTAATGAAATAATTAATAATTAATGAAGTAATAAAAATAATAGTTTAATGAGCATGCTATTTATGGGAGAAAGTGGCATTTTCCTCAAATGGATTTATTTATTTATTACTGATCTTTACTATTGTGACCATTGAAATTAATGAGAGAAAAAAATGAAATAGGAAGTACTCTGCTTATGCACATATATCAGATAATTTATCAGTTATAAAAATATAGAAGTAATGGGAGGGTCAGTGAACAGAAAACCTGTCAGAAGTCTGCTGTCCCAACACAAGAATAGTTTTTATAACACCACATTCTGGAATAAAAATGTGGCAGGGGAGGAACGTTGAAGATGGCAGCTGAGTAAATGCAAGTTGAGTTCACTTGCTCTTGCTGCCACTCAGATTTTCAGTAGATCTTCCAATTAACCTGAACAATTGCTGGAACCTTGGCTGATACGAAGTTTTGAAGCCAAGGAGTATAGTGGATGCCTCGTGCCATCCAGTAAGATTATATAAATTGAATGGGAAATACACTGTGTGTGGCATCTACAGCAATGCCCTCCATTGAGGGACCATACAGAAATTGCAGGGTTGGAGCTCCCTCCCATCTTAAAAGCAGGGGACACAAATGCTACACAGGGATCTCCAACCCTATTCAGGAGCGACTTAGAAGGATATACAGAGTCTGAGAGATGCAGGCTACACACACACACAGTGAGCAGAATGTCCATAAGGGTGGCGCCAACCTGGAGAGTTCCAGATAGGGACTCAATCTCCTAAAATGGGTATGTTTCTGTACCTGGGACTGTCAGGGGAACATACAGACTGTAGCCAGCCATGTCCTTAAGCAACATTTTGCTTTTGGGGGAGTTAGTGTGTGCCAAGAACCAAACAGTGACCTGGTGCTGCAGTGTGAGAAGCTGTACTTCTTAAATATGAGCCAAAACGTGGAAGGGCAAGGACCCTGCGTGGAGCTACTCTGCCCACAACAAGATCAGACATGAAGTGCAGTTACACTTTTGCAGTTACAAACATTTAGGGAAGAACTAACTCCTATCCTTCTCAACCTATTTCAAAAAATCCAAGAAGAAGGAATGCTCACAAACTCTATGAGGCCAGTATTATTCTAATGCAAAAACCAGATCAAGATACAACAAAGAAAGAAAACTACAGGCCAATATGTCTGATGAATATAGATGTTAAAATTCTCAATAAAATAAGCCCTGGCTAGTGGTACAGTGGATAAGGCACAGGCCTGCAAACCCAAAGGACACTGGTTCGATTCTCAGGCAGGGCACATAACCAGGTTGCAAGCCAGGTCTCCAGGGAGGTCTATAGCTGGAGGCAGGTGAAAAGCAGCCATACATGGGTGTCTCTCTCCCTCTCTGCCTCTCTCTCTTCCCCTTCTCTAAAAATAATAAACAAAATCTTTAAAAAAAAAAGTGATTACAAAAATAACAGTAATAAATAAAATAAAATATTGAAAAGCCAGATACAGCAATATATTTTTAAAAACCACACACCATGACCAAGTGGGATTCATCCCAGGGATGCAGTGATGCTACAATATTCACAAATCAATAAGTGTAATGCTCCACATAAACAAACTGAAAGGCAAAAGCCATATGATCATATCAATAGATGCTGAAAAAGCAATTGATGAATTACAGCACCCTTTTACGATAAAAACACTCAGCAAGATGGGAATAGAGGGAGCATACCTCAACATAATAAAGGCCATATATGAGAAGCCAGCAGCTAACATCATACTCAATGGGCAAGAACTGAAAGCCTTTCCTTTAAGACAAGGGTGTCCACTCTCTTCACTTCTATTCAACATAGTCTTGGAAGTTCTAGCCACAGTAATCAGTCAAGAAAAAGGAACCAAAGGCATCCAAATTGGAAAGGAGGAAGTCAAACTGTCATTATTTGCAGATGACATGATAGTGTACATAGAAAACCCTATAGACTCCACTAAAAAACTACTCAACCTAATAAGTGAATTTGGCAAAATAGTTGGATACAAAGTTAATATCCAGAAATTGAAGGCATTTTTATACACCAACAATGAAACATCAGAGAAAGAAATTAGAAAACAAATCCCACTTACTATATCAGCAAAAAACATAATAAAGTACCTAGGAATAAATTTAACCAAGGAGATTAAAGACCTGTACTAGGAAAACTATAGAACACTGAATAAAGAAATTAAGAAAGATACAAATAAATGGAAGCATATACCATGTTCATGGATGGAAAGAATTAACATCGTAAAAATGTCCAGACTACCTAAAGCCATTTATAGATTCAATGCAGTCCCTATTAAAATACCAAAGTCATATTTCACAGACTTAAAACAAATACTTAAAATTTTATATAGGGTAAAAATGACTCCGAATAGCTACAGAAAGCTTGAGAAAGAAGAAGGAAGTAGGAGGAATCACAATACCAGATGTCAAACTATATTACAAAGCCATATTAATTAAAACAGTCTGGCACTGGCATAAGAACAGACAAACAGATCAATGGAATAGAATAGAGAGCTCAAAAATAAACCCAGGACTTTATGGGCAACTAATATTTGATAGGGGGAAGGAACACAAAATGAAATGCAAATAGCCTCTTCAACAAGTAGGGTTGGGAGAACTGTACAGATACATACAAAAAATGAAAATAGACCAACAACTTACACCATAGACCACCATAAAAGTCCTAGGGGAAAACATAGGCAAAAAAAAAAAAAAGCAGCTATCCCACACAGCAATATTTTCACTGATATCTCTCCCAGGGCAAAGGAAATAAAGGAACAAATAAACAAATGGGACTACATCAAACTGAAAAGTTCTGCTCAACTAAAGAAAACATAAACAAAATGAAAAGGGAACCAACCATATGGGAAAATCTATTTGCCAATGACATCTCAGACAAGGGTTTGATCTCCAAAATGTATAAAGAACTAATACGACTCAACACCAGGGAGACAGACAACCCAATTAAAAAATGGGCAAAACATCAAAAAATGGCACAGTGGATAAGGTGCTGGCCTGCGAACCCAAAGGTCGTTGGTTCAATTCCCAGTCAGGGCATTATAACTAGGTTGCAAGCCAGGTCCATAGCTAGAGGCAGGTGAAAGGCAATTATACGTAGATGTTTGTCTCCCTCTCTGCCTCTCTCCCTACCCCTCTCTCTAAAAATTATAGATAAAATCTTTTTTAAAAATTAATTTTTAAAAAGTACAGCTACAGAGAGAAAGCTAACAGAACAGAAAAAGTGCTTCTCTTTGACCCATTTTCAACCTCTCTCAGCCACATCAAGACACACCGGAGCTGCAAGTTCTTTCCCACTTACCCGGCTGGGCAGAGAGATCAGGCACTGGCTCAACACAAGGGGTAGGCCAGAACAGAGATCTTATTGAGTAAATTGGGGAACAAAACAGGTTTCCTCAATCTCAAGTCTGTGAGAGACACCCTGTCCCCCAGCCAAGAGGAAGCTGATCAGCTGCTGTCGATGTGGCTCTGGAGAGGAAATTTGCCTAATAGGAAAATTGCTTTTTGACCCATTCTGAACTTTTTTCAGCCTCATCAGGCTTCTTGAGATCTCTGAGTATGTTCCTACTGGGTCCAACTGGGCAGGGAGATGGAAATGTTGCTCAGGGAGGAATTTGCAGGACCCCATCCACCTCAGCTTGTGAGTAAGAGGGGGACCTGAGCAGAACAGAGAGGTTTGGACTGTGTCTCATGCAAAGGCAGTGGGCTGGGAATTAGATGGGCAAGAGTTGAGCATGTGAACTTCTTTGCAGCCAGGCAGAACTTTTCCCACCATCCCCAAGAATACAAACCTCTGTGAAGGGAAAGGCATGCGTACCCCACTTCTGAAGAATTTGCAGACACCACATCCAACTAGGAAGCTGCAGAAGAGTCCTGCCAGGTTCAAGATTCCCCTGCTGGGTGCACTTACACAGGGGAAAGGAAGAGAAACTTCAAAAGCGGCCTTTCTGAAATGTTCTCAGCCTGACAAGCCATGCTGGTTCCCCTGGTCCTATTCCACTGAAACCAGCTGGGCAGAGAGCAGAAATTGGCACAATAGGGTGTATTTAGGACCCCTTCCAGCCTCAGCTCTTATACAGAGCTGCCATCAGCCTCCCAGTAGGAAAGACCTAACCCTTTTACACAGATAGGCCCCTCACATGAAACTCATCGGAAACTATACATTACAGAAATAACCTAGGACAGACCAGGACGTGTGATGCAGTGGCAGGAGGACACATCCAACATCTTCCCTGAAGTCAGAACAATGCTTCCCAGGGGAGGTTCAGGGGTCCCATCCTCCCAATTGCATGAGAAGCCCTCTCAAAAGCAGACAGGTCAGTGGCAAGGTTAAGACTAATGGCAGGAACATAGATAGAGGCAGGTGGAGATGGTACTGCGGTGCTTTCAGATGTTAGATGACCCACCGTTGGGCCACGTGCTGATAAAGAGCCAGCAGTGCAGGGAAGTGAGGTCCATCCAGGACACAGCCAAGCCTGAAGGAGACAGCCACAGACTGTGGATCACTGAGAGCCTTGAACAAGCTGTCTTCAGCTAGACAGGCGTTGCATCTAGAAGAAGCTCACTGAACTGTGCTGAGATGAAGTCCACCTCATTCTTTTTCAATATTTGCATTCTTTTTTCTTTCATATCACTTTTTAACATTTTACTATTTTTTCAATTTTGTTCCTTTTTTATTTTACATCTCATATTTTAACTCCCCCTTTCTTACTCCATTTTTCCTTCTTCCTTCATCTTCTCATTTTCATTTAAAAATTTACTCTTTCCCTTTTGTCACCTTGTTTCTGGTCTTTATTCTTATTATCTCTCCTCCCTTCATTCTCTCAAAATCATTTTTATTCCCTTAAGTCATCTCATATTTATTTTTTCTTTAGTGTTTTTTTTCCTAAGGGTTATCTTAAGCTGGTTATTTTAATTTTTTTAAATTTTTGATTAATTTTATTGTTGTTGTATTTACTGTAGTGTTCTTATTCTTTTCCCACCTTTATTAATCTTCAGTCATTTGTCATTTGATATTGCTGTTGTTGCTGTTTTTCTTTAATTTTGTTCCCACTTTTTTTTACTATCTTCTTATTTCAAATTTCATATTTTACCTTTCCCCTATCTTACTCCATTGGGCCTTCTTCTGTCCCTTTCTTATTTACATTTCAAGTTTTGTTTTGTTTTTTCCTTTCTTTGCCTTGCTTCTATTCCCTACTCTTATTATTTCTTCTCCCTCTCAAAATCATTTTCTTTCCTTTAGTTACCTCACACTCTTCCCCCCGCCTTTTTTTCTAATATTCTTATATTTTTTCCATCTTTATTAATTTTGCTCATTTGTCATTAATGTTGCTGTTCTTGTTGTGGGGTACTTTTGTTTTCTGCGTTGTTTTGTTCTGTTCTGTCAGCACCTGTACAACAGCATACAAGCTGTGTTGAGGGCTGAGGCTCTTAGTCAGACAGTTGGAGGGGAGAGCCCACCAATGAATGGGTCAACATCAATCAAAACACAAGAAGATAAACAATCCAATTTAAAAATAGGCAAAGACCTGAATAGAACTTTTCAAAGGAGGGCATACAAATGGCCCGTAGACATATGAAAGGATGCTCAACATCACTAGCCATCAGAGAAATGCAAATTAAAACCACAATGAGATATCACTTCACACCAGCTAAAATGGCTATTATTAATAAATCAACAAACAACAAGTGCTGGAGAGGATGTGGAGAAAAGGGAACCCTAGTTGGTGGGAGTGCAGATTGGTGCAGCCACTGTGGAAAACAGTATGGGATTTCCTCAAAAAATGAAAAATGGAACTACCTTTTGACCTAGTGATTCCATTGCTGAGAATATACCATAAGAATCCCAAAACACTAATTCAAAAGAACTTATGCATCCCTATATTCATAGCAGTGCTATTAACAATAGCCAATAGTTGGAAATAGCTTAAGTGCCCATCAGCAGATGAGAGGATTTTTAAAAAACTGATACATTTACACAATGGAATACTATGCAGCAGAAAATAAAAAAGGAATTTCTGACTGGCTTATTTCACATAATGTCCTCTAGGTCCATCCATGCTGCTACAAAGGGTAAACTTTTCTTCTTCTTACAGCTGAGTAGTATTCCATTGTGTAAATGGCCCGTAGTTGTTTTGTTTATTCATCTACTGATGGACACTTGGGCGGCTCTGTATCTTGGCAATTATAAATAATGTGGCAATGAACACAGCTTATGTTCTTTAGAATTAGTGTTTGGGGGTTCTTCAGATAAATTCCCAGAAGTGGAATCACTGGGTCATAAAGCAGTTTCATTTTTAATTTTTGAGGTATCTCCATACTGCTTTTCCCAGTGGCTGCACCAGTCTGCACTCCCACCAACAGTGCAAAAGGTTTCCACTTTCTTCACATCCTCCCTAGTGCTTGTTGTTTGTTGATAATAGCCATTGTGACAGGTGTGAGGTGGTCTCTCATTGTAGTTTTAATTTCCATTTTTCTGATGATTGGTGAAACTGAGCATCTTTTCATATGTCTACTGGCCATATATATGCCCTCCTTGGAGAAGTGTCTGTTCAGGTCTTCTGACAATTTTTTTTTTTTTTTAATTTTTATTATTTCCAGAGAGAGGGGAAGGGAAAGAGGCAGAGAGGGAGAGAAGAATCAATGTATGGTTTCTGCCAATTTTTTTTTTTTAAGATTTTATTATTTTTAGAGAGAGGGGAAGGGAGAGAGGAAGAAAGGGAGAGAGACATCAATGTATGGGTGCCTTTCACCTGCCTCCAGCTACAGACCTGGCTGGAGACCTGGTGTGCAACCTAGTTATGTGCCCTGGCTGGGAATCGAACCAGCGACCTTCGGGCTCGCAGGCCGGTGCCTTATCCATTGTGCCACCAGCCAGGGTGGGTTTCTGCCAATTTTTAAAGGTGTTGTATGTTTTTTGGGGTTGAGTTTGTAAGTACTTTACAAATTTTGGATATTAACCCCTTATCAGATGTATTGGCAAATATGTTTTCCCATTCTGTGGATTGTATTTTTATTTAGTTGATGATTTCCTTTGCTGTGCAAAAACTTTTCAGTTTGATGTCGTCCCATTAATTTTTGTTTGTTTGTTTGTTTGTTTGTTTGTTTCCCTTGCCTGGGGAGTTATATCCAATGCAAAAATTACTACGAGCAATGTCTGAGACATTGCTGCATATGTTTTCTTACAGGACTTCTATGTTTTTGGGTTTAACATTTAAGTCTTTGATCCATTTTTAATTTATTCTTATATGTGGCATAAGAAAGTGGTCTAAAGGCACTGGCCTGCAAACCCAAAGGGTGCTGGTTCAATTCCCAGCAAGGTCACTGGTTCGATACCCAGCCAGAGCACATAACCAGGTTGCAAGCCAGGTCTCCAGCCAAGTCCTTAGCTGGAGGCAGGTGAAAGGCAACCATACATTGATGTCTCTCTTCCTCTTTGCCTTTCTCTCTTTCCCTCTCTCTAGATAATAAATAAAATCTTTAAAATAAATAAATAATAACTTTTTTAAAAAGGTGGTCTAGTTTAATTTTTTCTGCACATATCTGTTCAGTTTTCCCAACACCTCTTATTAAATAAACTATCTTTAGCCTATTGTATATGCCTGCTCCTTATCATGAGTATTTTGTTCTTGTTGAAGTAATTATGAATGGGATTGTTTTTTCAATTTCCCTTTCTGTTAGTAATTGGTATATAAAAATGCAACTGATTTCTATGTATTGATTTTGTATCCTGCTACTTTGCTGAATTCATTAATCAGTTGTAGTAGTTTCTTGGTGGAATCTTTGGGGTTCTCTATGTACAGTATCATGTCATCTGCAAATAAAGATAGTTTATTACTTCTTCAATGTAGATGCCTTTTATTTCTTCTTGTCTGATTATTGTGGCTAGCACTTCCAGTACTATAAGAGAGATAAATAAGGGTGATGACAGAGGACATCCTTGTCTTGTTCCCAATCTTAAGGAGAGCACTTGTAGTTTTTCCTCATTGAGGATGATGCTGGCAGTGGGTTTGTTGCATTTGGCCTTTATTATGTTTAGGTGTGTTCCCTCTATTCCCACTTGTTGAGAGTTTTTATCATAAATGGAAAATAAATTTTATCAAATGCTTTTTTGGCATTTATTGATATGATCATGTGGTTTTATGTTTTTAATTTAATTTTATTGTTGTTTTATTACATCCATCCCCTTTTTCCTTCCCTCTGTCCCCTTCCCCACCCACCCCCTGATCATGTGGTTTTTATCCTTCATTTTGTTAATGTGGTGAATCACATTTATTGATTTGTAAATGTTGGACCAACCTTGCATTCCCCGAATAAATCCCACTTGATCATGATCTATGACCTTTTTGATACATTGCTGTATTCAGTTTGCTAATATTTTGCTGAGGATCTTAGGATCTATGTTCATAAAGGATACTGGCCTATAATTTTCTTTCTGTGTAGTGTCTTAATCTGATTTTGGAATTAGGATAATACTGGCCTCATAAAATGAGTTTGGGAGACTTCCCTCCTCTTAAATGTTATGAAATAGTTTGAGAAGAAGATGTGTTAGTTCTTCTCAGAATGTTTGGTAAAATTCACCTCTGAGGCCATCCAATCCAGGGCTTTTGTTTGTTGGAAATTTTTTTTTATTACTGCTTCAATTTCATTAGGTGTAATCTGTCCATTCAGATTCTCTGATTCTTCTTGGTTTAGTTTTGGCAGATTGTATATTTCAAGGAATTTATCCATTTCATCCAGGTTGTCCAGTTTATTGAAATATAACTGATGATAATATTTTCTATAACTCTTTGTGTGTCTTTGGTGATAGTTGTTATTTCTCCTCTTTCACTTCTGATTTTACTTATTTGGGTTCTTTCTTTATTTTCTTGATGAGTCTGGTTAAAGGTTTGTCAATCTTATTTATCTTTTCAAACAACTAGCTCTTGGTTACATTGATCTTTTGTATTTTGTTTAGATTCTATTTTGTTTATTTCTACTCATTGTAAATTTTGTTGTTCGTTTTCAAGTTCCTGTAAATGTAAAGTTAGATTGAGATTTTTCTTTTGTTGTTGTTATTATTTTGAGACAAACCTGTAATGCTATGAATTTCCCTCTTATAGTTGCTTTCCCAGTGTCCTACAGATTTTTCATTGTTGTGTTCTTGTTTTCATTTGTTTCAAGGTATCTTTTGATTTCTTCCTTGATGTTTTTGACCCATTCATTGTTTAATAACATGTTATTTAGCCTCCATGTCTTTGTGTTTTTTCAGTGTTCTTGTGATTGATTTCTAGTTTGACAGCATTGTGGTCAGAGAAGGTGCTTGATATAACTTCAATCTTAAATTTATTGAGACTTGTTTTGTGTCTTAACATGTGATCTGTTCTAGAAAGCATTCTATGTGCACTTGGAAAGTATGGATATTCTTATGCTCTGGAATGAAATGCTCTGAAGATATCAATTAAGTCCATTTGATTTAGTGTATTGTTTAAGGTTGCTGTTTCCTTGTTAATTTTCTGCCTGGAAGATCTATCCATTGAAGTCAATGGGGTGTTAAAATCCCTGATTATGACTGTATTTCTGTCAATATCTCTCTTTATGTCCATCAAGATTTGCTTTACATTTTCAGGTGCTCCTGTGTTGGGTAGGTAAAGGTTTACTAGGGTTATATACTCTTATTGGATTGTTCCCTTTATCATTATGTAGTGTCCTTCTTTGTCTCTTACTATGGCCTTGATTTTAAAGTCTATTTTGTCAGGTATAAGTACTGCTACCCCAGCTTTTTTTTCCTTTTCCATTTTTATGAAATATCTTTTTCCATCCCTTTACTTTTAGCCTGTATCTTTTGATCTGAGCTGGGTCACTTGGGGGCAGTATATACATGGGTCTTGTTTTCTTATCTATTCAGCTACCTTATGTCTTTTGATTGGAGCATTTAAACCATTTACATTTAATGTGATTATTGATAGATACATATGTAGTGCCATTTTATTATTAGACTGTTTTCCACTGTATTTTGTTTGTTTGTTACTTTCTTTCACCTTTTCTTTTTATTAAAGCTAGCGCTTTAACATTTGTTGCAGTACTGGTTTGGTATTAACAAACTCTTAGTTCCTCATTTCTCCTTTGATTTATTTTTAAGATTTTATTTATTATTTTTAGAGAGAGGGGGAGGGAGAGAGGAGGAGAGACATCAATGTATGGTTGTCTTTCACCTGCCTCCAGCTATGGACCTAGCTGGAAACCTGGCTTGCAACCTGGTTGTTGCCCTGGCTGGGAATCAAACCAGCAACCTTTGGGTTCGCAGGCAGGCTCTTTATTCGCCATGCCACCAGCTAGGGCTTCTCCTTCAATTTTAAATGATAGCCTTGTTGGGTAAAGTAGCCTTGCTTATTGGTCCTTGCTTTTCATCACCTTGAATATTTTAAGCCACTCCCTTCTGTCCTGAAATCTTTCTGTTGAGTAATCAGATGATGGTCTAATTGGTGACCCCTTGTAGGTAACTACCTGCTTTTTTTCTTGCAGCTTTTAGGATCCTCTCCTTGTATTTAAGCTTGTAATTTTAATTATAATATGTCAGGGTGTAGGCCTCTTTGGATCCAACTTTTTTGGGACTCTCTGAGCTTCCTGGCTTTTTCCTTTATCAGATGAGGGAATTTTTGGCCATTCATTTCTTCAAACAGGTTCTCGACCTTTTTGCTCACTCTCTTTTCCTTCTGGTATTCCCATGATATGGATGTTGTTATGCTTCATGTTGTCCAAAATATTTCTTAAGCTAGCCTCATTTTTTTTAATTCTTTTTTCTTTCTGTTCTGCCTATGTGCGTGTGCGTGGTTTTTTTTTTTTTTTTACTTGTCTTCCAAATCACTGATTCGATCCTCTGCTTCAGCTATCCTACTATTTACTCCTTCCAGTATATTATTTAGTTGAGATATAGTGCATTCTTTATTTCTGACTGGTCCTTTTTTATGGTTTCCATGTCTTTGCTCGTGCTGTTGAGTGTCCTTATAATCACTATTTTCAACTTTCTATCTGATAAATTGCTTGCATCCATTTCATCTAGTTCTTCTACTGGAGAATTTTTTTTTTTTTTTATAGGAGGTATATACTTTTTAAAGATTTTATTTCATTAGAAAGAGGGAAAGGGAGAGAGGAAGAGAGGGAGAGAGACATCAATGTACAGTTAGTTGCCTTTCACCTGCCTCCAGCCACAGACCTGACTGGAGACCTGGTTTGCAACCTGGTTATGTGCCCTGGCTGGGGAATTGAACCTGTGACCTTTGGGTTCACAGGCTGGCGCCTTATCCACTATGCTACCAGCCAGGGCGTTACTGGAGAATTTTTTTTAAATTTAATTTTATTGTTGTTGTATTACATCCATCCCCTTTTTGCTCCCCTCTGTCCTCTTTACTGGAGAATTCTTGTTTTTTCATTTGGAATCTGTTTCTTTGTCTTCTCATTTTGGCTGCTTCTTTGATTTTCCACCCTGGTTGTTAAACTAATCAGCCACTGAACTGATCAGCTGTTCATCTAACCAAGCTATAATCAGCAGCCAGGCTAAAGCTCTCGTGTGGAAAAGAGAAATTCCTGCTTTTGCTATTGCTATTGCAATTTAGGGTGATACCATTCAGAGAGGAGTACTGTGCCTGAGAAGGATGGCTTTTGCAGTACGGGGAATGACTCAGCACAGGGGTCCTGATGGCTGTTCCTTCAGTTCTCTCTCCAGATCCACCAATCCCAGACTCCCCTCAAACATCTCTAGTCCACTCTGCCCTCCCTCTGCTGGAGCCAAGGGTAAGTGGCTGCAAATGAGATTTTGTGCTTTGGCCCTTAATAGGCTCTCTGGGTCTCTAGTTCCCTGTCCCAAAGAGACAAAGACCCTGTTGCTTTTCACAGCTGGGTGTTATCTGAGTTCCTTTCTGGCTCTGGTTCTATAAGCTAGGGGCCCAGCTTGGGGTTTAAATCCCATACTTCTCAGGGCAACCCCCACCAGCCACTGAAATATCATTCTGAATCTTCAGCTGTCACCCGTAGAAGCCCAGCCAGCTCTTTCATGCTTCCTTTGCACCGACTACTAGTCTTGCTGGGGTGAAGTTTTGCCTTCTGTATGTCCTTGGTTATAAGGCTTCTTTCCAGCTAGTGGTCAGTTGGTTATTCAGAATGATTTCTTTACAGTTTAGTTGTAATTCCAGATTGGCCCTTGGAGGAGGTGTATAGCTTCCACTTACTCCTCCACCATCTTGAATCCTCTAATGAGACCTTCAGAGTACATCTTTTTTTTTTTTTTTTTTTCAGAGTACATCTTGATCTTGATCTGGTGGAATTCATTAGTTTTTTTTTCTTGATGTGTTCTTTTAACCTGAAGAATTAGGTATTTTCTCTCAGGAGATTCTCCTTTTATTAACTGTTTGAATATTTTTTATTCCTTTCTTGTTGTTCTCTTCCCCAGAAACACTTACTATGTTTCTATGTACTATGAATCTTCCTTGTTTGTTTTCACACCTATAACTCTGATGTTAGTTAAAACCTCTTGCCCTTTGAAGCTCTAAATAAGTGGTTTGGTCCCCAGATAATTCCAATAGCTGTAAATTACCAAAGACTTTACAACATCAACTAAATCCTGTATCTTTGTTTCTCTCCGTATGCTCATAGATACAAAACTATAAAATACAAAATGGTTTTTTTTTATTTCATTTCCCCAAGAAATCAACTGATATTAATATTTAACGATTTTTAATGTACTTAAGATTTGAGAAGCCATAAGAAGAGATCATGTAATAGGTCTGTAGTCTGTCATTTCTCTCACTGTCTCTATATTCCTCCTGCCATTTCTGCTCCTCATCCCCTCTAGTACTCATGACTGCCCAGTTCCAAATCTGCCCACCATGTATTACAGAGTAACTTTGCTCTTCCTTTAAAACCTTCTTAATTAACAATTTACCAAAACTGGAGCTGGAACTGTGGTGGGGGTGGGGACATTAGAACTCATTTCTACTCTTAGCATCCATTCAAACAAAGGCTTTAGTCACAGGTGGACTCAGGTGTTTAAATGAGTCATCAAGATTATATTTCCTACTCTTCCTCTCAGGTTTTATTATTTTTTTTTCTTGCACCTAATTTTCTTCAGATACAAATATGCTTATTATCTGTGGCAAGAAATATGCCTACTGGTAGCCGTAATCCTATATATAACCGAATAATTTACAGTACAAAAATAAGATACTTCCTCTCTTTTCCAATATTTCATATATCAAATCTCTTGAAATATGATTGGATTTGCTTGGATCAATGCCCAGTTGCATTGTGTAAACATGGCTGGGGTATTATGATTGGATAGGGTGGTTAGTGTATCCACCCCCATGGGCAGCACCATGGTAACCCTTGGTGATGTGTGAAGACCAATTCCCCAGTATAAAGAGGTGGGTTATATTGAGAAGAGAAAAGCAACAGATGTCTACCATACCCACACTCTCTGGTGCCTTAGCTTTGTTCCCTTTCTCTCCCATTGAGGCAAGGATAGTAAGAAGCTAGGAAAATTCCTTGGCAAGTGAGATGGGGAAATAGCAAAGTAGCTAAACAAACTGGCTAACCAATTTACAGCCAGATACAGAAGATCACCAAGGCAGAAAACCTTGGGTGCCTAGCAATAGCCAAAATCTGTGGCTAGACTTTGGCCCCAGGGTGACCCTTCCTCCCCTGGCATATCACTGGTCATACAGTTTAGACCCCCTGACCCTTCCTCCATAGAGTTAACATCTAGGCCTCCATTGTATTTCAGCTCCAGGCTCAGAAAAGCGGCAAAACCATGCAGGCAATGCTAGGACTAGCTGCAATGATTAAGAACTGCCTTCCCTGGTGCTGACTAGTCGGTGGAGATCACAATCCTGAAAAGAATACACCTGGAAAAGCTGATGAATATTCTATTGAGTTCTTTCCCAAAGATTTCCCCTAGACTCTCAGCCTTTAAAACCTTTCAAACATAAGACCGAGCTCACGCCCTTCGGGGAGCATGACTGTTCCTTTCCCTTCTCTCTCATCTTCTCTGACAGCTGTGCATCTCCTAAGCTCTAAGAGTCCCCATGAGACTCTTAGGAGAGCAATGGGAAAACAGCTCATTCCCATCTAACCCCTTGAATCTGTCCTAAGGCCCCCTTTTCTCTGACTTTCCAGTGAGCTGACAATAGCCCTGGCTTGGTCACTTATTTCTCATAATATGTCTAGGGATCCCAAACAAGACCATCCAGACTCTCTACTGTTGCTTCCTCTATCCTAGGCCCTTCCTTTGTTTTACAGTCCATAGATTTAATAGGCATACTCTCAAAATCACCTGGACTCCTATTGTGAAACCTTCCCTGCAGGAAGTCAAGACATCCAGCGCCACACCTGCTGTGGCTTGCAAGTTTAAAAACGCACCAACAGAAGTCCTTGGTGAGACTCCTACAAGCCTGCAAGGACAGCCGAGTCTCCTTTCCCCTGCTCCATGGGCCCATAAGGTAGTTCAGGAGCAGCCCTTCCTCTTCAACGCCTAATAAACCCGTTGCCTTCTCCTACATTGGTCTCTAGGTGATCTCTCAGAGCAAGGCTGCTCTAATAAATAGTATATACATAGTCACACTCACTATGTAAGCATCAAGATTTATGTTTGCAAAACAAATTTAATGACATGGGGAAATGACCAAAATATACTACGTAAAGCAAAGCAGGATAAAATTTCTAACTGTATCATGTTAAATGAACATAATATACATTTATAAATTATTAAAAAGCACTATGAAGTAAAAAAGTAAAGAGAGAAAGAAGGAAGGTGTTTCCCTGGAAAGCACAAATCAAAGGAGTTAGAAACAGGAAAGAAAGGCAAGAAAATATTATATGCTTTTCTGCATCAGTGTTGAGGAAGATCATTCTGGGCCAGGAGGCAAACGATCCCAGAACTGACAAAAAACATCATAGGTTCTTGCACTCTGGTAAAAATATTAGGTCACAGAGTTAGCTCTCTTTATTGGCATTCTACATAGCCAATTTGTGATTCTGAAGTTTACCAGGTACTTTGACATAAGGAAGGCCATGTTCTCGGGAGTATGTGTGTCTTTTTGAGAACATGCCACTATCGTGCTAAAATACTAGGTTTGCTGTCTATGACAAAGCAGCCCCTGTTTGGATAAAGCAAGACAGTTACTTCATTCACCTCAAAGGTCACCAGGGAAGCTCTGTAACTTCAGAGTGGAGAAAGCAAACCCTAAACTGTGGTCACTTTGCCACAGCAAAAAGAAGCCAAACAGGTTCGACCTGAAACTGCCTACCAACCTTTCCCATTTCCTCACCCCTAGAGAATTCTGAGATCATTCAACTAAGGGAGCAACTTTTTGTGTTTGTAAATGACATTTGGCCCAAAGTAAATGCTTATGTCCTGAGATCTCGTACGTAACCTAGGTTGACTCCAAAACACAATGTCTTTACTGTTTGTCCTTAACAGGCACACCCACATATATTTTGAGGTTACAGAGGTAGATTTTTGTGGACAAGGAAGGAATAAATTCCATAAACTCAAACTGGGAAACCATTGGTTAGATGGAACCAAGGAAGAAAGTCTGGGAAAGAAAGTAGACCACAAACTGTATATGCCTCAACAGAGCAACAGAAAACCCATATACACATGCGCACAGGCGCGCACGCACACACACACACAGCACTTTAGAATGTTCAATGAAAGCATTGTTTGTAAGACAATTCTGCCTCGTCCTCATCTGCCTGCACTGAAAACACAAGTGGAATACTGTTGCAAATAGAACCACAATGACAGCATGTATATAATCTGGAAAACAAACTATGAAGAGTGAATAAAGTTGTAACAACATGGATGGAACTGGAGAGTATTATGTTTAGTGAAATAAGCCAGTCAGTGAAGGACAGCTATCATATGATCTCACCCATTACGGGACAATAATGAGCAAAACTAACAACAAGCAAAACAGAACCAAATATATGAATATAATGAATAGGCCTTCAGTGGTCAGGGGGAAAGGGGTTGGGGGGAGGGGGGAAGCAGAGGCAGGGAAGGGGAGCAGCTTAGACAAGAACCTAGTATAAAGGAACCATGGACACGGACAAAGGTGGGATTGACTTTGGGGGCAATGGGTGGGTGGGGAGGGGTGCAGAGGGGAGCAAAAAGGGGATGGATGTAATACAACAATAAAAAATAAAAAATAAAAGTCTGGGATAAACTATCATTAAGCTATCCAGATATAATAATTGTTGCTATTTATTTTATGACTCAATTTCCCATGCAAGTTTCTAAGGCCTTATATGCATTAGCCTACTTAATCCTCACAGAAATATTACAAAATGGGAGATGTTGTATTTCCATTTTTCAAATGAGAAGCTTGAGGCACAGAAAGGTTAAGTATCTTCATCAAGGTCTCTCTGTGTCCCTGGAAGTTTTCAAACCCAGGAAACCAAACTGTTACCCAAGAGTCTAGATCTCCAATTTTCATACAGTGCACTCACTTCTTGGCCTTCCTTTCTGAGTTTATTCTAATATACCAATCTGCCCAGGAGCCTGGCACAATAGTTTTGTATATTATTAAGGCTCTGCATTCAAAAATGTCCTCTTCTTCCTTTCGGCTTCCAACTAGCTTCTAGAAAAATCCTGGAATCCATAAAAATACTTCCCACAATATGTCTGCTCATCACAAGAATCTTAAAATGGACTAAGATTTAATAATTAAAATAACGTGCATTTGCATACAATTTTATAAATACTTTCTTTTTTTTTAATTTTATTGTTGGTGTATTACATCCATCCCCTTTTTGCTCCCCTCTGTCCCCCTTCCCACCCACCCATTCCCCACAAAGTCAATCCCACCTGTTGTCCATGTCCATGGTTCCTTTATACTAGGTTCTTGTCTAAGCTGCTCCCCTTTCTTGCCTCTGCCTCCCCCCTCCCCCTATAAATACTTTCTTATTAATGTTCTCACCTCTCGCAAAATTCTGAGAGCATGGCAATGTTAGTATTATTTCTTCCCATTCTAAAGTGAGATAACTTAAATCCACTGGTGTAGTTCAGTGGATTGGCACTGGCCTGCAAACAAACCAAGGGTCGCTGGTTTGATTCCCAGTCAGGGCACATAATCAGATTGCAAGCCAGGTCTCCAACCAGGTCCCCAGCTAGAGGCTGGTGAAAGGCAACCATACATTGATATTTCTCTCTCTCTCTTCCTTCCTCTCTTCCCATCTCTGTGAAAATAATGAATAAAATCTTTAAAAAAAATAAAGTGAGATAACAAGCCCTGAGAGTTCAGGTGTCTTGTCCAAGGACACATAACCAACATGTGACAGAACCAGAACTACGATCATATTCGGTGAGCAGTCCACCATGTGATAGAAACTCCAAAGACCAGAGAAAGGCTGTGGGACCCTGGGGAAGATTCTTTGGGACCTCTCACATGACTAACATGGTAAGTAATACATAACTCCTAATAGATCCTCAATAGAGAGTACTGAAAGATTGTGGTAGCAGGAAGGATTTTTAAAGTGCTGCTGTAAAACTGGGGCAGTGTCTGCATTCTGCATAGGCACTTGGAAGAGATCTTTAGTTTATTTTGGGGAGATTTTTCCCGAGTCCTTTCTGTCCATTGTTCCTAGAGAAGTCTAGCAGGTGAGCAATCTGAATGCACTGTGTTTCAAACTGGGATGGAATGGTAGGTGCTGTTTAATGATATAATGCTATTATTAATGTGCCTTCAATGATGTAAAAGGAGGGGGGTCTTTATTTGCAGCAGAGCTTTAAAATTTTTTCAATTAGTGATTTTTATATCCTTTACCTGAAGACAGTTAAAAAGACGAAGTGGGCCCAGACTACAGGATGGTAGGCTGGGGATAGAAAACAGATGACTCAGGGGGACCCCAACTGAAAGGGTGTGCCCAATGGATGCCACTAACAGTGATAATAATAGATAGTCCAGTCTTAAGTTTCTTTTTTCTGCAAAACAGTTCCCTGTGTTAACTTCAAACCTTGGTAAAGTCTGTTACAACCGGCAGCTTTGCCTTACCTCCTCTGGGAATCCTGTGAAAAGGTTTTGCACATGGTGTAAGAGGGGAAGAGATGAGAGAGCAGTGCTGTGGAAAAATGGTTATAGAACAATCAGAGGTGAAAGACAAAGAAGCCTAGAGACCTGACGGGAGAGGGGTGAGAAATGACAAGGATGGATGTGTAGAAAGGATAAACAACAGTCAGCCAAACAAAGATACTCAGAAATAGTTGGGGAGGTAATGGGACCTTCAGATAAACAGTATAGGAGCATCAGACTGTGTAGGTTTTCAGTAGAAATGTCACCATCACACATCGCATGTACTGTTAGGATCGCACATAGCGCATTGAAACACAGGTGAACCTGGGGAGGAGATGGGTTGATTCTGTAAAATGCATGAGCTTCCATATGTCTTGAATCTTACAACACGGATAACCAGAAAAAGATACTGCCTCACACTGAAACTGTCTCTGTGGAAGGTGGGAGTTGGTGATAATAGTAAGTTAAGGGAGGTGAAAACACAGAAGTAACAGAACTGCAACTATGAGAAAAATTATTTATGCCAGCCACATGTAAACGTGTGCCTTTCTGCAAATACAATTTTGTCCCTTTTGATGATTTAGACCCTGAAAGTGGCCCTATGTTATAGCCTACTTAGATAGGCCACTGTGCCAGCCAGGGGGATTCAGATTCTGTGGACATTCATTTTTATAAAGAATACAGTATTGGTATCTTAATCTCAGCACAATCTTTAATTACCTGCATTTGTAAAATAGTCCAGTTTATATCTTTGATATACTCTATTATCTTTAAAAGAAATAAAACATTATTACACAATAGGTAAACTAATCTTATTAGGCAGCTGCATGTTTCTGGAATAACCATCAGTGATGAAACAATAATATTGTAGATATTTAAGTAACAATAATTAGGGTTGACATTCAGATGAGCTCCACACTTTACTCCAGTAATTGTAATGCTTCATAGTCTACAAAGAGGGCAATACTCTGAAGGTAACCTTAGCATTCTAAAAGATCTAGTTTTTATCACAATGCATTATTTGGTCTTCTGAAATCACTTTTGGTGAGACTGGTTTTGAGGAATGAATGTAGTTCTTTTAATTCTAATATGATCATGACAATTCCTGCGTATCTTTTAATGCATGAAAAAATACAAATAAAAATCCTCCATTGAAGTGAAATGTTTCAATAATATGATTCTGATACAGATTCAAAATTAATAAATTAGCTTTCCTTCAAAAAGAATTTTAATCATCTTTGAGGGGGGATATTGTGTAGATATTTGTGTAAGCTAATTTTGAAAAATCTTAGACACCAACACCCTAATTCATAATCAAATGGTTGAAATAGCACTCTTGTAGTGAAGGGAACCCAATTAAGATGGTGTTACGGGTTGTGTCACCCCAAAAAGATATGTTGAAATCTTAACTTCCAACATCTCAGAATATGACCTTATTAGAAAATTAGGTCTTCGAAAATGTAACTAGTTAAGAAAAGGTCATACGGGGGCAGGGTGGAGCCCTCATCCATGATTGATATCCTTATAAGAAGATGGCTCTGAGAAGACAAACACACACAGGAAGAATACCATGTGACCACAGAAGCAGAGAGTAGACTGATGCAGCAGCAAACCAAGGAATGCCAAGGATTGCTTGTGATACCACAAGCTAAGTGAAATGCATTGAACAGATTCTTTCCTAGAGCCTTTGAGAAAGCATGGCCCTGCCAACACTTTATGCTTTGAACTTCTAGCCTCCAGAGATAAGAAACAATGAATTTCTGTTGTTTAGGGTCACCAGGTGTGGTACTTTGTTATAGCATCTATAGGAAATGAAAACAGATGGAAATGGATGTGCCCACCTATTTTACAGAATGATGAAGTGCAAAGGACATGGATTTTGGGGGTTCAGCGGAAATGGAAATTAACCCTGACTCAGTCAACTTCTTCCTGTGTACTATGCAGGATAATTACTTTAGTCTGTTTTCTCAGCAATATGATAGAAATAAGCTCTTCACAAGATTTCTGAGAGCATTAATTATTAAATATATGAAAGTTATGAGACAAATAGTAAACTTTCAAGAAAGGCTAATTTCCATCCTTCACATGTGAGCACACTTAAGTGGTCCACATTAATATTTAGTAATACTAACCTACATCTTTCTTTAAGAGAGAAAAACCTTCCCAGAAGCCCTCAGTAGACATCATCTCCTCTCTCATTGGCTAAAATGGTGTCATGTGCACCTCTAAACAATTGCTGGAAAGTAGAATGGAACCATTGCAGCAGAGGCTGTTAATTGCTGCTCAGTATCCATTTTCTTCTTCTTTCCTGTGTGCAATAGAACTCTCCTGAATTTTACCTGGATGCATCATCATCAAGCTAGAAGCCACCTTTCCCACCCTTTCTTGTACCTTGGTATAGCCACATGACTAAGTTCTGGCCAATAGGATATGACCTGAGATAATGGGGGAAATTTCTGGATTATTCCTTTAAAAGGAGTGACTACCTCATGTCCTCCCTTGTGCTAGCATGAAGATTTGGTGATAGTAAGTCAGCTTCAAACTAGAAAATGAGGGCATTTCCTAAGAGAATGAAGGAACAGCAAATAGAAGGAAGCTAGGATATAAGACATTTTCATGAAGCTGAGCCACCCTATCTTCTTATGCTCTTACTAGTTTTGAGTTTTATGACAGAGAAATGAACTTGTGTCCACTTATTTTGATCACTGTTAAAATAGCCAGAGCTGTTCTCAAAGTATGGTCTCCATACTGGCAGAATAAATATCACCTATAAGCCTGTTGGAAATACAAATTTTGGGGCCTCACACCAGACCTGCTAATTTAGAGTATCTGTGAATGTTGCCTAACAATTTGCACTTAAACAAGCTTTTCAGGTCGTTCTGACATATACCCAAGTTTGAGAGACATGCATTAGCCCCTGCAGGATCCACTCTGGCTGAAGAGATTGAGCTGCCCTCCCCCAACAATTTATGTCCATGTGAAGCAGGGAAAACATGTGAAAAAATTGGCATCTGTTTAGGTTTTTTTAGGTGTGTTTAAGTTGGATGCTAGGTAGGCAACCAATAGTATCTGCCATTGTAATATGATGAACATAGTTAACTACTTTTCAACTCAAGAATTAACCTAAATATTTACTTAGAGTTTTAGGGCAGAATACATAGGTCATGCCATTGACTATATGAAAGTAAAGATGACAGGCTGAGTACAGACACACCTTGTGGATGTTGTTGGTTCCATTTCAAATCACAGCAATAAAGCATCACAAACAGTAAGTCACAGAATTTCCAGGTTTTCCAATCTATGTAAAAGCTAAATTTATACTATCTTTAAGTCTATTAAGTATGTAGTAGAATTATGTCTAAATAAAAACAATGTTTATACCTTAGTTTAAAATTGTTTTATTGGGCCCTGGCTGGTAGCACAGTGGTTAAGGCGCCGGCCTGCGAATCCAAAGGTTGCAGGTTCGATTCCCAGCCAGGGCACATGACCAGGATGCAAACCAGGTCTCCAGTCAGGTCTGTGGCTGGAGGCAGGTGAAATGCAACCATACACTGATGTCTCTCTCCCTCTCTGCCTCTCTCCCTTTCCCTCTTTCTAAAAAATAATGAAATAAAATCTTAAAAAAAAAAAAAAAAACGTTTTATTGCTAAAATATTCTAACCATCATTAGAGCCTTTGGCAAGTCATAATCCTTTTGCTGGTGAAGAGTCTTATTTTTAAAAAATCTTATAAAACAGCACAATAAAGCAAAGTGTGATGAAAGAGGAGAGGTCAAATAAAATGGAGAGAAAAGAGATAATGTTGTATTCTGATCAAAATGGAGGTATGGGTAAACATGATTTGTCTCCTTGCACAACCACATCAAAATTACAACTAAACTGTAGTCTGACAACTATGGAATTAAAGAAACAACATCCATCCAGATTGGTAAGAGGAGCAGAGACACAGAACAGTCTGGTCCCACTCCACATGTGGTGGACAAAAGTTCTAGAAGAATATCTTGTGAGCAAGGAGTCCCAGCCACACATCAAGCCATCCAGCTCAGGATTCTAGTGTTAAGAAGATAAGTCCCCATAACTTCTGGCTATAAAAAACAGTGAGTATTGAATTGGTGGAAGAAACTTCTGGAATTCCAAGCAGTTCCCTTTAAAAAACCCACAAGCAGAGTTACTCAGACTCACTCCCTCTGAGCTCCAGCAGGGTAGTAGCAGCTTGAAAAGCATCAGTGACATGCAGGGAGGAAGTGAAGGCACCAAGATGGGAATTGGGGCACTGCTTTCTCCCAGAAAAAAAGGTGGGCAGAGGCTATTGTCTCTTTTTTGAGCCCTCCCCCGACAGAGCCATAGAACCTGAAGGAGAGTGCCATATTTGAGATTCCATCAACCCGGCTAACATGGTTTGCCCCACCCTAGAGATACCTTGAGATTCCTTCCCACCTTATGGGCCCACCCAAACTGTTAACAGTGACTTTTTCATATGAATGACTGGTTGTGGCTCATGTTTCACAATATCCTAAATCCTATAAAACAAGCAACAGCCAGCTTCAGCAAACCTGCAGCCCCTGTACCTCTTGCTAAGTGGCCCCAGGCCTGGGGCTAGCAGCTGCCAGCCTAGATTCACAGCTTAGCTTCTGGGAATCTCCAAACCCTGTACAAGTAGCAGCATCTCAGATTGTTTTGTAGCTCATGCAGGGTGGCTCTGGGTAGAACACAGGTGGGAGCTGACCTTGGCCTGCACGACCTGGGAAATCCCAGAGTGTGTGCACCCAGTGGGAGCTACAGACCACACTGGAGTGCCACCACCTGCTTCTGCACAGCTGATCCTTCACAGAGGACAGAGACCGGTGATAAATTGTCACAGTCAGTCTTTACAGCTGACTGGCTTGAGTAAATTCCTCCCATTGACTTGCCAACAGCAATTAAAGACAGCTACAAAAGTGGGGTGTGCTCAGCTCACATGGAAGGCACAGTTTAAGTACCCAGCTTAGGTGACAGAGGAAGCTGTGCCACTGGACCGTACAGGACACCTACTACATTAGGCCATGGTAAGAAGACAGGGAGTCATAGCAGCTGTACCTAATGCATAGAAACAAACACAGGAAGGCTGCCAAAATGAGGAGATGAGAAACATGGAACCCTGGCTGGTAGCACAGTGGATAAGGCGCTGGCCTGTGAACCCAAAGGTCGCAGGTTCGATTCCCTAGCCAGGGCACATAACAAGGTTGCAAACCAGGTCTCCAGTCAGGTCTGTGGCTGGAGGTAGGTGAAAATCAACCATACATTGATGTCTCTCTCCCTCTCTGCCTCTCTCCCTTCCCCTCTTTCTAAAAATAATGAAATAAAATAAAATGAAACTAGAAAAAAAAAGAAAAGAAAAGAAAGAAACATGGCCCAAATAAAAGAACAGATAAAAACTCCAGAAAAAAAAAAAAAAACTAAACTGAAAAAGATGAGCAATCTACCAGATGCAGAGTTCAAAACACTGGTTATAAGGATGTTCAAAGAACTGAGAGAGGACTTCAATGGTATTAAATGGATCCAGTCAGAAATGACAGATACATTAATTGAAATAAAGAACAATTTATAGGAAAACAATAGGAGATTATGAAGCTGAAAATCAAATAAATGATTAAGAACATATGGAAGCATAAAACAACCAATCAGAACAACAAGAAGAAAAAAAGAATTAAAAAAAATAAGGATAATGTAAAGAGCCCCTTGGACAACTCCACGCTTTCCAACATTTGCATCATAGGGGTGCCAGAAGGAGAAGAGAAAGAGCAAGAAATTGAAAATCTATTGAAAAAAATATTAAAAACATCCCTAATTTGGTGGGGGGGGGGGGTGAAAGACGTGCAAGTCCAAGAAACACAAAGAATCTCAAACAAGATGGATCAACGAGGCTCACTCCAAGACACATCAGAATTAGAATGACAAAGGTTAAAGATAAAGAGACCTGCAAATCCAAAGGTTGCTGGACCTATTCCCCAGCCAGGGCACATAACCAGGTTGCAAGCCAGATCTCCAGCCAGGTCCATAGCTGGAGGCAGGTGAAAGGCAACCATATATCGCTATCTCTCTCCCTCTCTGCCTTTCTCCCTTTCCCCTCTCTCTGAAAAATAAAAAATAAAAATCTTAAAAAAAAAAAAGAGGCAATAAACACATATCTATCAACAATTGAATCTAAAAAACAAATAAGAAATACAGAGGCCAAATCATGGTTACAGAGAGCATTTTGATGGTTGCTAGGTGGAATGTGGTGGAGTCAGGAAAAAGGTGGGGAGATTAAGAAGTACAAATTGGTAGTTACAAAATAGCCACGGGGGTGTTAAGTATAGTATAGGAAATGGAGTAACCAAAGAACTTATATGCATGACCCATGGACATGAACAATGGTGGGGCGATTTCCTGAGAGAGTGGGGGTCACTGGCTGGAGTGGGGCAAAGGCAGAAAAATTGGGACTACTATAATACCATAATCAAGAAAATAATTTTACAAAAACAACAGAGATAATGTCAAATGACATAACAGTAAGAAAAGTTGCTATTTAAAATTATAAGTGTTTTCAGGCTGGTGGCACAGTGGATAAGGTGCCAGCCTGCAAACCCAATGGTCGTTGGTTCGATTCCTCAACCAGGGTACATAATGAGGTTGCAAGCCAGATCTCCAGCCAGGTCCATAGCTGGAGGCAGTGCAACAAAATGAAAAAAGACTGACAAAGAATGAAGAGGTTTTAAGAGAGCTGCAGGACAACATGAAACGTAATAACATTCGTATCACAGAAATACCAGAAGGAGAAGAGGAGGACCAAGGGATAGAAAACCTTTTTGAAAAGGTAATGACAAAAAAGTTCCCTAACTTGAGGAGAGAAAATGTCATGCAAACTCAGGAAGCACAGAGGTCCCAAGGAAGATGAATCCAAACAGGCCCACTCCAAGACAAATCATCATTAAAATGGCAAATTTCAAAGACAAGTAGAGAATCCTAAAAGCAGCAAGGGAGAAACAGTTAATAACATACAAGGGAGCTCCCATAAGGTTATCAGCTGATTTCTCAACAGAAACACAACAAGCCAGAAGGGAATGGCAAAAAATATTTCAAGCAATGAAAAACAAAGGCCTGCAATCAAGAATATTGTACCCAGCAAGGCTGTCATTCAAAACGGAAAGTGAAATAAGGAGTTCCCCACACAAAAGAAGTCTAAAAAATACATCTCCACCAAACCAGCATTGCAAGAGATGCTAAGGAGTCTGCTTTGAGAAGAGGAAGAAACAGAGAGACAGACAGAAACACAGGTACAAAGGTAAATGGATTAAATTCACCAATCAAAAGACATAGGGCGGCTGAATGGATAAGAACCAACTTTAACTTATGAATGCTTTAAAGCGATCTTGTTATAAATAGATTTTACGAAATAAGGTACAATTTTGTATCTTACTTGTATCTGCATTACTGCAGGTTAAGTTTTCTTAGATTGGAATCATTTAATGATATGGGAAAATCATGTAACTTGCAATAACTCAGAAAAATCAAATGCAGTTAAGGAAGAATAAAGTAAGAAAATGTGGATGTATATTACATAGAAGACATGCTAGCTTTCTTATTCACTGTTACAAAATATGTGCTTATTTGTGGGTGTGTAATATACAGATTTTATTAGCAATTTATGGGGGTTTTTTGTTGTTGTTTTTTGTTTGTTTGTTTTTCAATGTATGGTTGCCTTTCACCTGCCTCCAGCAATGGACCTGGCAGGGGACCTGGCAGGAGACCTGGCAGGAGACCTGGCAGGAGACCTGGCTTGCAACCTGGTTATGTGCCCTGGCTGGGGAATCGAACCAGCAACCTTTGGGCTTGCAGGCCAGCACCTTATCCACTATGCCACCAGCATGGCCTCAATTTATGTTTTAAATAGCAACCAACTGGTCATGGGTGTGTTGTGAAATCAGATGCTGAGAATGAAGACCAATTTGGAGGGAAGTTGCAAACTACTAAACTGTTAATTTGTGTACATAGAATGAGTCGTAGTTCTAGTAGCTTAAAATAAAGTTGAGTTGTATTACTGGAGTGGGGAGAAGCTGAGTCAAAAACCAAATATATTCTCATAATAGCATGTAAATTAGATGAGATTCCTTTCACCTAAATCATGGAAATATACATTTCCAGTTATGAAGGTACTCAAACTGGGGATACTTAGGAAAAGGAATTAATGCAATAGTAAACTTTATTATTGAAATGTGAACATATCTAATCTCTACCTCAACAGACTCAAAAATAGTTCAGAGGTTAGTTTAGGACCACATAGGAAGTCAACCACAAGTTCAAAAATAGCTAGAATACTATTCTACAAAATTATTTAAATTCTAGGGATTTTTTTTTATCTCAACTTAGTAGACATAATAATTTCTACTCTGCAAGTGCCATTATTTCTGAAGGCTTCAACTTGTAAAACACATGTAGAGGGAAAACAAAGGGTATTGAAAGAAGTAAGACCTGTACACAGCCATAAATAAATAAATCTGCTATTTAAGATGGAAAATTCCAAAAAGAATAAGTTGTAGTTCCAGTAGCTTAAAATAAAGTTGAGTTGTGTTATTGGAGTGGGGAGGATCTGACTCAAAAACCAAATTCATTCTTTACTATGTGTTTGACACGGGCTCTGGGACAACTTTCACAAAGGTGAGTTCTGTAATACACCATTTCTGTGATATATTTCACAAAAATAGCATTCCAGAGTAAAATAAGTATTAAAAAAGAAAAAATGCTTAATCTTGCTACAATATATCTAATATACTATCATTTAACATCTAATAATTATGTAAGCTATTGGCATATTTTAAAATTTTTGTATTGACTCTTCAAAATCCAGTATGTACTTTAATATGTGTAAAAATATGTATGGGTGTAAAAGTATTTTTGCATGTGTTTGGTAATGTTGCAATTCATATTACTTAAAAGAGTAATTCTTTAATCAAATGAATTAATGTAGGCATTTTGGAATAATGAAAAGAAAACTTTGTATTAATATGACTTGAGAAGCTGACAGGAGGCAATAAACAGTGAATTGTCTGGATGTGAAAGGGAAAAAAAAAGTACGCATTGGTGGTTACAGAATAAATAGGGGGATGTTAAGAAGAACAAAGGAAATAGAGAAGCCAAAGAATTTATATGCATGACTCATGGATGTCAACTAAGGGGGGCATTGCTGGAGGGAATAGGGTACTGGGTGGAGGGGGTCAAAAAGGGGAAAATTGGGACAACAGTAATAGCAAAATAAGTAAAATATATTAATTAAAAAAAATAATTTTTTCCCAATGGACACTCTTTCCCCCCAGTGTGTATTAAATTGCACATATAAAAGAAACCTGTAGTAACCAATTGAGAAACTACTGTTTTCTGCATTTAATTTCTCTAAGGACAGAGACAAGTATCTTGAAATCCAAGAGTTGTGGGTAGGCCCCCAGCTCCCAAAGGCCCACTTAATTTTATTTTCTAAGTTTCCTAATAGTTTATTTTTTATTGCATTTTTTTCCAATACCATTTATCCCCCTAGACCCTCTATTTTCTCTACCCACCTTCTCCCCCTCCAAGGCCCACTTAATTTTAAATGCAGCCTTTCACTTCCTATAACACAGAGGAAATAAAATTCAGTAAGGTTGTAAAATTACACAACTCAAAATATGCAAAAAAAATCTTGAGTTCATTTTCCCTGTGATTGCTCATTGACAAACACATCTCCTTCTGCCCCACCACCCTTCTTCACTTCTCAGCTATCAGGGGGAAGTGATACCTCCCTTTACTTCCTTACGGTATTTCCATTTCTTACCATTTACACAGGTTTGTTTCAGTGTAAACATTTGGTCCAAAGTTCAACTTCCCATTAGGGCTGATTAAAATCTTTATTGTCTTTAGAGAAAATATCTCTTAAATTTAATCTCATCCTTTACTTCCTTGATCTGGGAGGTGAGCAGGACTTAGACTGTATATCCTCTTGATGGCTGTGAGGTAGAAAAGAGCCTGGATGGAACAGTAGTATCCAGGCCTCCTCTGGCCCTAGAGGCAATGTCCCAGGTCTGCTTGGTGAAGTTTGCTGCTGAAGTAAACTATGGCTTGGGGGTGCCTCTGAGCTATGCAACACCTACCACCCAGGTCCTGGCCCGCTGGGTTCACCCAAGCCTCTGCTGCCAGGACCTCTTACTCTTGTGCCCTTGGGACACCACAAGCCCCCTGGTTCTCAAGTCAACCAGTCATTGTCTTCCCGAATCATGAGACCTGCCTTCAGAAGCTTCTGGGTCTGGTATACTTCTTGAGAACCAAGAGCAGCTTAGGAAACCATACTCCATTCTCCTCTGTCCCCACCACATCGTGTGACCTTCTTCAGTCCCAAAAGAGAAAACCAGAACTGTCTAACCAGCCATGCCCTTACCTCTGGCTCCTCTGCTCTGCACTAGATCTCTAGGAAAGAAAGGCTTTGTGTCTCTGCTTCCTGTAGTACTTTCCCCTTGCCTCAGGATGGAAAGGGCTGAGGAAACAAGCTAGCTTATCTTGAGGGATCATAGCCAGGAATAGTTCAAAAGTATTTTACCTGTTTGGGAAAGAGCCTCTAGGACAACAGTAATTTGCCTCAACTGGAAGGCCTGGGGCTGAGACCAACCTTCGCAAGGGGAGGCAGGTGCTTAGGTTCTGCTCCAGGCTCACCCAGCCCTGGTAGGAAGGGGCGAGGTCTCGCCTCTGCAGCCCAGCCCTGACTCACCTTTTTACCTCGTCAAACTTTTCTGCATAAGCCTCAGCTTTCCGCCTCTACCAAGTAGAGCTGATAATAAATAAAACCAAGCTCATGAGGTTTGTTCAAGTATGAACTTTTTTCAAGTGAACTCAGACATGTAAGGGATAAAAGATTCCCTATTATTCAACACACCCGATGTTCATAGTGTAGTGACTAAAATGTTACTTTTCTTTTTATTTTTAAATTTTTTATTTATTATTTTTAGAGAGAAGGGAAGGGAGGGAAAGAGATATCAATGTATGGTTGCCTTTCACCTGCCTCCAGCTACAGACCTGGCTGGAGACCTGGCTTGCAACCTGATAGCCTGTCCTGGGTGGGCACCAAACAGGCGACATTTGGGTTCACAGGCCAGCGCCTTATCCACTGTGCCACCAGCCAGGCGATTTTTCTCATTAGCATTCTTTAATAGAGCAGGAAAATAGGAGATGTTAATTTCATGGAAACAAGAAAATTATTTTCCTGTTGAAAGGAGGAAGTGTGGCAAGTGAACATTTTTACTCTTTTCGACCTGGTTCTTATGCAATACAGTTTGCTAATTATCACCCAAAGGTTACCTTGTTTGCTACTTCTTCTCTCAATGAAATTAGTTTAGCATCATTAGGTAAACTTCTTCCCCTAAAACTAAATTAAGATTTGTCTGGAATTTTGTTAAAGTCAGTGTCTTCATAATACTAAGCCTTTCCATTCTGAAATATGGTAGTTTCATTCGCTTATTCAGGTTATTATTTTTCTCTTCTTTTTTTAAAAATAATTTTATTTATTGCTTTTAGAGAGAGGGGAAGTTGTTTTTCTTTCCATACATTTTGGAGTTTTCTTTCAGAGTCTAGTGTATTTTTTATCAAGGTTATTTTAAAGAATTTTATGACAGTTTTTTTCTACTACGAATGAAGTTTTTCTCCCTTCATATTTTAGTTGTTTATACGATACAATGATATACGGTAAAGTTACTGATTTTAAAAATGTATCCTCTAACTTCCATAATAAAAAATAAATAAATAATAACGTTATGATAGTATTGTGCAGTTGCCACATGGCAGGCATTATACTATATATTTACATGTATTTTCCTATTAAATCTTCACAGTAATTCTATTTTTTTTTTTTTTAAGATTTTATTTCATTATTTTTAGAAGGAGGGGAAGAGAGACAAGCAGAGAGGGAGAGAGACATCAATGTATGGTTGCTTTTCACCTGCCTCCAGCCACAAATCTGGCTGGAGACCTGGCTCGCAACCTGGTTATGTGCCTTGGCTGGGGAATCAAACCAGCAACCTTTGGGTTTTGCAGGCCGGCATCTTATCCACTGTGCTACCAGCCAGGGCTGATTCACCTTTAAGGGAATGAATGACCTGATGAAGTCACACATTTCATCTTCACTCACCATGGGCTTTATCCTAGTTACATGACCACACTATTCTGCAAAGCAGGCTATGATCTGTAATTTCCAGTTACTAGTCATATGAACATGTTCAGCTAAAATTTAGGGTGAAGGGATAATTACTAAAAGGAAGAGGAGGCATAAATAGTTGGGATTAATTAATAGACTCTTCAGCAGATATTATAAAGCTAAAATAGTCAAGATACTCTAACACTGATACAAGATAAATAAAATAATGGGGTATAGACTATGAAAACCAGAAACAGGCTCAAATTCATATAAAATTTGAGCATATAAAAAAGGTAATTTTTCAGATTAAGAATTTGAAAAGAGAATTGATCAATGATATTGAGAACTAGCTAATTATTTGAAAATAACAAAGTTAGATTAAATGACAAAATGCATTCCAGGTGTCTTAAAGACTTAAAGTGCTATAGGGAAATACCGATGAAAGTGGTGACTAGACTATAACTTGTGCTTTAGTTGGTTCCCCATTCCACAATTCTCTGGACCATATTGAACTGAATTATTTATCTCTTCATTGACCTTCAGCAACCACCACTGCAAATCACATACCACATATAAAGAGCAGTGACTGTCCTAAGCCAGGAGAATGTTTTCTATTTTGTTTTGTTTGTTTGTTTTTGTATCCTTTCTTCGAAATGGTCTTTTTAGGTTGACCTTACATGTTGCTAAATGTCATACATAAATCCAGTAATCCATGTAAGAATTCTAATTCCCTGCAATTGCCCTATTTTCCTCTGATTATATTTGCTGTATGTAAAAATTAGTCTCCAACTCAACAATAACAAAAAATAACCTGATTAGAAAATGAGCAAATAACTTGAAGAGACATTTATCTGAGGATGATTTGCAAATGGCCAACAAACTTGTGAAAAGCTGCTTACCATCACTAATCGCTATAGAAATGCAAATCAAAACCAGAAGGAGATAGCACTTCACACATCCTACTTATTGATAGCAGGATTGCTACAATTGAAAAAGTGAAACAAAATAAAACTGAAAGAGTTGACAAGGATGTAGAGAAATCAGAACATGAGGGAATGCAACTGCTATGAGAAAAATACGGTGGTTCCTCAAAAAAATTAATAAAAGCAGAGCTACTATATAACCCAACAATCTTACTTCAGAGACAAATTCTGTAAGATTCCACTTATTTGAAGTATCTAAAATAGTTAAATTCATAGAAACAGGAAGTAGATGGTTAACAGGGGTCGAAGAGAGAAAAGCTGGGGGATTGTTATTTAATAGATATAGAATTTCAGCTTTGCAAGATAAGAAAAGCTCTGCACAACAATGTTAGTACACTTGACACCACTGAACTGTAAACTTAAAATGGTTAAAATGATAAATTTTATATGTTTTTACCACAATTTTTAAAAAGGTCTCATCACAATGTTTTTCCTTTCATTTTACCAGAATCAAAGATAAAGATTTCTTATACTTGAGCTTTTCAATATGGTAGCCACAACCACATGTTGCCATTGACCCCTTGAAATGTGACTAGTTTTTTATTTTTTTTAAAGATTTTATTTCATTATTTTTAGAAAAAGGGGAAGGGAGAGAGGCAGAAAGGGAGAGAGACACATCAACGTATGGTTGCATTTCACCTGCCTCCAGCTACATACAGACCTGACTAGAGACCTGGTTTGCAACCTGGCTATGTGCCCTGGCTGGGCAATCGAACCTGCGACCTCTGGGTTTGCAGGCCGGCGCCTTGTCCACTGTGCTACCAGCCAGGGCTGTGACTAATTTTACTTAAGATCATTCAAAAATACACACTAGGAGCCCTGACCAGGTGGCTCAGTTGGTTGGAGTATTCTCCTGTGTACCAAGAGATTGAAGATTCGATTCCTGATCAGGGCACATACCTAGGTTAAGGGTTCAATCCTTGGTCAGGGCATGTATGAGAGGCAATCAATCAATGTTTATCTCTCTTGCATCTATGTTTCTCCACCTCTCTCTCTCCTTTTCCTTTTTTTTTTTTCTCTCTCTTCTATTACAGATAGATAATATAAGTAAAGAAATGGAAACTCTAAGAAAGAATCAAGAGGAAATGTTAGAAATAAACCATGGTGGCAGAAATAAAGAGTTCCTTTTACAGGTTCATCAGTAGACTGGGCATGACAAAAAAAAATCAGTAAGCTTAAAGATACATGAATAGAAACTTCCAAAATTGAAAAACAAAGACAAAAAAATGAAAAAGGTGGAACAGATAATAATGGCTGAGAATTTTCCAAAATTAATGAGGCACCAAAACACTGATGTTGGAAGTTCATAGAATACCACACAGAATAAATAACAATAACAAAAATGCACAGCGAGGCAAATTATATTCAAACTGCAGAAAGTCAAAGCAGAATAGAAAATCTTGAAGGCCAGAGAAGGGGGAGAAATTCCACCTTACCTATAGAGTAACAAGAATAAAAATTATAGTTGCCTTTTATTCAGAAATCGCACAAGCAAGAAGAGAATTAAGTAAAATATCTAAAGCATTCAAGAAACAAAATACCAAAAATCCTAGCAACCTAGAATTCTATACTCAGCAAAATTATCCATCAAAAGTGAGAGAGAAATAGTTTCTCAGATGAGAAAAACTGAGGAAATTTGTCTATAATAGATCTGTCTTGAGAAGTTCTTCAGAGAGAAAGAAAATAATATAGGGTCAAAAACTCAGATTTATTTACATAAACAGTTTGAGAAATGAAGGTGAAATAAAATATTTTTTCTTATTCTTAACTGGTCTGACAGATAACAATTAGGTCAAGATAATAATAGTAGCAATATATTGGATGATTATAGTTTATGAATAGAAATATTGCTATCTGGTAATTCATAAAGTGGTATAATGTTATTTAAAAGTACACCTAGGGGGACTTCTGGTCAAGATTAAGGCATAGGTGAACACAGCTTGCCTCTTTCCACAACCACATCAATATTTCAACTAAACTACAAAACAACCATCACTCAGAACCATCAAAAACTGAGTTGAGCCCTGGATGGTGACACAGTGGATAAGATGCCGGCTTGCCAACCCAAAGGTCACTGTTTCAATTCCCCAGCCAGGGCACATACCAGGTTGCATGCCAGGTCTCCAGCCAGATCCGTAGCTGGGGGCAGGCGAAAGGCAACCATACATTGATGTCTCTCTCCCTTTCTGCTTCTCTCCCTACCCCACTCTCTAAAAATAATAAATAAAATATTTTCTATTTAATTATATATAAATTGAGTTGAATGCAAGTCGACAACTACAGAATTAAAGAAACCACATCCATCAAGACTGGTGGTAGGGGTGGAGACATGGGATGGGTGGTCCTACATCCACATGTAGTGGATAAAAACTTGGGAGTCATATTATCAGGAGCAAGAATCCCAGCCCTATACCAAGCCCCTGAGCCTAACTTCACGGCTCAAAGATAACTCATAACTTGTGGCTGCAAAGGACAGTGGGAATTGAGTTGGTAGAAGAAAATTGTGGAGCCCCAAGCAGTTCTTAAAACAGCTGAACATAGCTTTACTCAGACTAACTTTCTATGATCTCCTGCACAGGGATAGCAGTTTGAAAGGCACCAGTGACATACAGTGAGAAAGTGAAGGGTCTGGCATCAAAGTCGGAGTTGAGGGACAACTTTCTTTCAGACAAAAAGGCAGGCAAAAGGTCCTAATTCCTTTTTTAAACCCTTCTGAAAAGATCTACAGAGCTGTCAAGCGGATGCCATTTCTGAGACTGCATCAACCTGGCTAACACTTTTTGCCCTACCCTAGAGGTACCCTGAGGCTCCACCCCACCCAACTTGCAAGCCCACCCAAGGTGTTAACCGAAACTTTTCCATATGAATGGCTGGTCTTGGCTTAATCTTTACAACTTCCTAAATTCTCTCAAATAAGCAACAGCTGGCTACAGCAAGCTGCCAGCCTTCACTATCACTCCCCCTTACCTCTTGCTAAATGACCCCAGGCTTAGCAGTAGCAGCATTCAGCCTAGATTCACAGCTTGGCTTCAAATGGGAACCTGTAAACCCAGAACAAGTAGCAGCTCTCTGCAGATTGCTTTGTAGCTCATGCAGGGTGTCTCTGGGCAGAAACAGGTGGGGGCTGACCTTGGTGTATACTACTCAGGAAATCTAAGAGCCTACAGAACCAGCAAACAGCTATACATCCTGTTGGAGCAACACCACATCCGTGCATAGCTGATTCTCCATGGAGGGCAAAGATTGGTGGTCAGTGGTTACCCATCCTTGCTGCTGACTGCCATGGGTAAATTCCTCCCATTAGTTTGCCAATAGCAATCAAGGCTCAACTATAAAGGAGGGGTGTACTCAGCCCACACGGAAGGCACACCTCAAGTACCCAGCTGGGGTGATAGGAGGAGGCTTTGCTACTGGACCTTACAGGACATCTATTATATTAGGCCACGCTACAAAGACAGGGAGTCATAGCAGCTCTACCTAATACATAGAAACAAACACAAGGAGACTGCCAAGACAAGGAAACAAAGAAACATGGCCCAAATGAAAGAACAGATCAAAACTTCAGAAAAAGAGCTAAACAAAATGGAGATAAGCAATCTATCAGATACAGAGTTCAAAACACTGGTTATAAGGATGCTCGAGGAACTTAGTGAGGACCTCAACAGCATAAAAGAGATCTGGTCAGAAATGAAGGATACACTAATTGAAATAAAGAACAATTCACAGGGAAACAACAGTAGAATGGGTGAAGCTGAAAGTCATATGAGTGATTTAGAACACAAGGAAGCAAAAAACAACCCATCAAAAAACAAGAAAAAAAATTCAAAAATAACAAGGATAGTATAAGTAGCCTCTAGGACAGTTCTAAGAGGTCCATCATAAGGGTGCCAAAAGAAGACAAAAAAGAGCACAAAATTGAAAATCTGTTTGAAAAAAATCATGAAAGAAAACTTCCCTAATTTGGTGAAGGAAATAATCATGCAAGTCCAAGAAGTAGAAAGAATCTCAAACAAGATGGATGCAAAGAGGCCCACTCCAAGACATATAAGAATTAAAATGCCAAAGGTTAAAGATAGAAAAAAAATTTTTTTTAAGATTTTATTTATTATTTCTAGAGAGAGGGGAAGAAGGGAGAGAAGCAGAGAGGGAGAGAGACATCAGTATATGGTTGTCTTTCATCTGCCTCCAGTTACGGAAGTGGCTGGAGATCTAGCTTGCAACCTGGTTACGTGCCCTGCCTGGGAATCAAACCAGCAACCTTTGGGTTGGCAGGCTGGTGCCTTATCCACTGTGCCACCAGCCAGGGCCTAAAGGTAGAGAGAATTTTAAAACCAGCAAGAGAAAAAACAGTTTATTACTTATAGGGGAATTCCCATAAGACTGTCAGCTGCTTTCTCAAAAGAAACATTGCAAGCTAGAAGAGATTGGCAAGGCATATTCAAAGTCATGAAAAGCAGGGGCCTACAGTCCAGATTGCTCTATCCAGCAAAGCTATCATTTAGAATTGAAGGGCAGATAAAGAGCTTCCCACACAAGGAAAATCTAAAGGAGTTCATCATCACCAAACCATTATTATATAAAATGTTAAAGGGGCTTATTTAAGAAAAAGAAGATCAAAACTATGAATAATAAAATGGCAATAAATACCTATCTAGCAACAATTAACTCTAAAAAAACAAACTAAGCTAACAAGAAGAACAGAGACAAAATTATGGATATGAATACTGTTTTGATAGTTGCCAGATGTGAGGGAGTTGTGGATGAATGGGTGAAGAAGTGAGGGGATTAAGAAGTACTAACTGACAATTACAGAATAGCCATGATGATATAATGTATAGTATAGGAATTGAAGTAGCCAAAGCACTTACACAGCCCTGGCTGGTGTGGTTCGGTGGATTGAGTTGGCCTGTGAACCAAAGGACTGCCAGTTAAATTTCTAGTCAGGGCACATGCCTGGGTTTCAGGCCAGGTTCCCAGTTGGGGGCATGTGAGAGGCAACCACGCATTGATGTTTCACTCCTTCTCTTCCTCTCTCCCTCCCCCTCTCTCTGAAAAATATATAAATAAAATGCTTTTTAGCCTTGGCTGGTGGCACAGTGGATAAGGCACCAGCCTACCAACCCGAAGGTCGCTGGTTTGATTCCCAGCCAGGACACATAACCAGACTACAGGCCAGGTCGCCAGCCAGGTCCATAGCTGGAAGCAAGTGAAAAGCAACCATACCTTGATGTCTCTCTCCCTCTCTGCCTCTCTCCCTTCCCCCATGCTCTAAATATAATAAATAAAATATTATAAAAAATAAATAACTTTTTATATATATATGCAGTTATAAATATGGTAGCTATTAATCTAACTATATCTATAATCACTTTAAATGTGAATGGTTTAAATATACCAAATAAAAGACAGAGACTATCAAGGTGGATAAAATAACAAGACCCTACTCTACGTTGTTGACAAGAACATATAAATATAAAGAACATTAAAATATGAGGAAGAGACAAAGTAAAAGGATGGAGAAAGAGATACCATGCTAACACTGACTAAAAGAAAGTCACAGTAACTATGTTAATCTCAGGCAAATTATCTCCTGCTATATCTTGGAAAGTATTGTTCATGACAATGAGGCCCAAGCACTGGAAGAAGTGTTGGAGAAAAGTCAGAAATTGTATGTGTTGACTGCTTTTTCTGCCTTTATCTAAGTTGTAGGAGATGAATCCAGACAAGCATTAGCCAGTTGGAAAGAGTAAAACGGAATGTTTCACTAAGGATGTTTTGTAAAGGCTTTCCTTTGTGTATTTTACCAGACACTAGGAGCCAACCAGATTAAAGTTTGGTTGCTTTCCAAAATAAGCCTATTTTTTCATGTGGCCTTAGAGTATCCTTCATAATACTTTGAGTGTGGTTTCGTGCCAGGTACCAACCAGTGAATAAGAGAGGAGATTCTTTAGGCTTAAGAACTTTCTTTTTCAGACAAGACGTATGACCAAGGAACAGAATGGAAAGAAATATACCAGAAATGTATTAAGAATGCATCCCTGACTAGTATGACTCAGTTGGTTGGGTATTGTCCAGTAAAGCGAGGGGTCATAGGTTCAATTCTCAGTTGTGGTACATGCCTGGGTTGGGGTTAAGTCTCTGGGATCAAAGTTTCTCTGGAACCTCAATGTTTGTCTCTCACTCTCTCTCTTTCTCCCTCCCTTCTTCTCTCTCTAAGAATAAATAAAATCTTAATTTTAGAAAAGGAATGCACAGACTGGCTTTTAAAAACCTGTAATTCTTCAACCCCTAACACAATCCCTAGAGTCCCAACTACTTAATCTACATGAGGGCATACTCTTCAATAATACTTCAGATGTGGCTATGGAGAATAATTGGTGGAAGAACCTTTCAGAGGCAAAGCCAAAAGCCACAGAGGATGATGGACAAGGAGATGCCTTGGCAGAGTCAGGGTCTAATGGAGAAACTCACTTCATTGCCAGGGCAGGGAGCCTTTAATCTCAGTGGGCATTACATCATTGCAGTAATCCAATGACTGCTGTTTCCCTCTCTTTCTCTTTCTGGAAGAGGATTTTTGTAATCTTGTTCTTAATTCACCACTCTCTTTTTGATGGGTAGAGGTGGGAAGGACAGACAACTTATGCTCTCATAAAAGATGCCCAGGTAGTCTTGGTGAGGGGCGTGCATAACTCTCAGAGGTCCTAGATTTTTAAGTGAATGGAGGGGCCAGATGTTGCTTGGTGTTGTTTCACTGGATCAGGGGAAAGGTGTGTTTCATGTGTAGAAAGAAAAAGAATGAGGAGGATATTAGGGTGATCTGCACGTGAATTTTACCTGAGACTGCTAGTTGCCTCTTTGCAGTCCCTTCTCTTCCTCTAGCAATGGAGTTACTCAAAGTTTAGATGAACATGCAGCCTTTCAGCCAAGACTATATTTCTCAGCTTCATTTGCACCTGGGTTTGACCATGTGACTTGGTTCTAGTTAATAGGATATGAAAAGAAACTATGCATACTCTATACACCTGGACTATTAAAAGAAATAGGTGAGCCCACCACCTAACCCTTGTTCTTTTCTCTCTTCCCAGTGGGTGACCATGGGGTTGATAGGTATTAAACCTAAAGCAGCTATCTTCAATTACAAGACAGCAGCCATGGTGGAGGAACAAAATAGATGGAGTCTGAGTTCTCAACACCTCATACCCACCATACCAGCCCCAGAGCACTTATGTTCAGACTGTGACAGAAAGAGAAATAAAATTCTTTCATGCTGATTTGGTTCTTTGCTAGAGCAATTCAACTTTATTGGCTAATTAATGCAGGTATATAATTGAGTATCATATCTCAATGGATTGTTACTATTTTCCTTAATTATGATTCTTTTAATTATAAGTAGCTAATTAGTAATAGTAATTGTATCAGCTAATAAATAACCCTACTGTACATGGGCTGGAAGTTCAGCCAACCCTTCCAGGATCTAAAACAAGAAATAAAGAAGCCATCAGTAACTGAGGTTGCTTTTATCTCTGCCTCTGCAATCTAGTTTCCTCTACTTTGGAAATATGATTGAACTGCCCCCAACCTTACATCATTTACTAACAAAGACAGACTGGGACCTCAGTCCTCATTTCAGAGTTACCATGATAGAGAATCTGGCCCAGGTTTGGCTAAGGTTCACTCAAGTTCTCAGAAAAGGCTGGTGACAGCTTTGTAGATAACCTATGAGTCTAATACATGTCTCTTCTGTATTATGCTTTGTTGCTAAAGGTGTGGAGAAACAGAAACTCTCATTCATTGCTGGTGGAAATGCAAATTGGTATAACCATTGTGAAGTAGGATTTGGCAATATCTAACAAAACCACAAGTGCGCTTATTTTTGGCATAACAATTGCACCTCTAGGAAGTTGTCCCTGAGATACACCTTCAATAATATAAAAATACGTATGCATGAGATTGTTCATTACAACATTATTTATAATTGCAGTCTAAATGCCAAAACATAAGGAAATGATTTAAGTCTAGGACATCCATCTGTTAGGTGTGGGGCTCTCGAGGACCAGACCTGCAGTTTTTGATTGCGAGGAGACTGTCTCTAGTCTCATGGCAAAGAAAAACTTGCAAGGAGCCTTCAGGAGAATTCGCATGCTTTATTGCAAGCAGCAGCAGGCTAATGACCGTAAGACCTGATGGCTCCTTGAGGGTGTTGGCGGGCCTTGCTCGGTTTCTCACTCTGGAGGGCAGCAGCTCCACTTGCTTACCGCAGGGGCATCTTATACACAGCTTGGAACAAAGGAGGCAGTCTACCCAAAGGCAATACTTACCTACTCAAGGCCGCTATGGGGGCCACTCCTGGCTCAGTGTTCTGGGGCTCTGGGGTAAGATTAGCTTCAAGGCTAGCTAGTCGGCAGACTCCATTGGAAGGGCCGGCTATATACAGAGAGGAACAGAGACCACCCCCCACCCCCATCCTGGCACTATACAATAAAACTATATTAAAAATAAGAATGATATTTATACACTAATATGGAGTAACTTCCAGAATACATATATTCTTAAGTGGAAAAAGAAAATTACAAAAAAGCATCTATGGCAGCAATTCTCAAAATGTAGCCCACATACACCTTTGGGGCCCCTGAGATACTTTCCGGTGGACCACAAGATCAAAACTATTTTCTTAATAACACTAAGCCATTGTTTGCCTTTTCTTTTCTTTTCATTGCATCGATGGTGCAAAAGCAATGAGGGTAAAACTATTGGGGCTATCACAAATCACGGATGTGGCAAATACTGTCATGTATCATACGTTAAAAAAAATTCAGCCCTGGTTGGTGGCACACTGGATAAGGTGCCGGCCTACAAAACCAAAACGTACAGTTGTGTTTCACCTGCCTCCAGCCACAGACCTGACTGGAGACCTGGTTTGCAACCTGGTTATGTGCCCTGGCTGGGGAATCGAACCTGCGACCTTTGGGTTCGCAGGCCAGCGCCTTATCCGCTGTGCTACTAGCCAGGGCAAAGTGATTTTTTTTAACGTGAAACAATTTTATTCTTCTATTTTTGTTTGAGAAAATAGTTATTTTTCATTAAAATGTTATACCTACATTTCAAGAGCTTATTATTGCTAATGTTAATTAAACTAATAAACATTTTTATAATTTCTCAGTTTTAAATTCTAATGCATTAAATATATAGATATAGCTCACATAAACAAAACCTTTTTGGCTCTTCAATAACTTGTAATAGTCTAAAGAGGTCCCGGGACTTAAAAGTTTAAGAATTACTGATCTGGGATGAATGTAATACAACAACAATAAAATTTTAATAATAATAATAATAATAATTTATCAAATTAAAAAAAAAAGAATTACTGATCTATAATGTATTACTTATTGTATAATAAAGAAATACACATATGCACCATTTCTTTTTTTCTTTTCTTTCTTTCTTTCCTTCCTTCCTTCCTTCTTTCTTTCTTCTTTTTGTAAAAACAAAACAGGAAGGGAACACTAGAAACCAATGTTGTTGGTGACCTATATGGTGAAAGGAATTTGCAGGACTAACACTTCTCTAGGTAATCCTTCCAATTAGTATTGATTTTGGAACCACACCAATGTTTTAAAAGCAAAATAAAATAAAAAAAAAAGATGTGGGAGAACTATAAAATGGAATATAATTTTTTTAACTTAAATGTATTTCAAAGTAATAGCAATCACATTGTAAAAGTTAGAAGAACTAACTCAAATAACTTTTAAACTTAGCATTTTGATCTTATATCCTCAACCTAAAGAAAATAAATAAATAAATACTGAATTATAATAGTAAGTTTGTTTTTGGTAGAGACATGTCTGGTAGATCTTAAGATTAAATAAAGAATAATTATCTTGAGAGCAATGAGAAGCAGGTTTCTCATCGTTAAGAAAAGAGAGTTACAACTATGAAAAGTAGGAATATTGAAGTGAGTCCTGTGGTGGTGGACTAACATGTATCAGTATGAATACATGGTTTTCAATGTACGGGCACAGAGGATGCATGTGTGCATTCTACCGCTGTCTACTGAGATTAACCAGAACTAGTGATACTCCAGTAATAATAAGCATACATAGAACCCATGTCTTAGTTTCTAAACACCATTCTATACTAAAGAAATGATTGGCTCCAGGTTTGGGGCAGAGAAAATCAGCATGAGCCTGAAAAGTCCTCAAAGAATAATGGAGTTAAATCTAAAAGATAAGATCAGTTTGAGGTGCTCCCACTGGCCAAATATGAGACACCAACATAAATAATATATAATAGTACATAATTAATTATAATTCACTGAATAAAAGGGCTCCATAAATCCATAGAGACATAAATAAGCAAATGGGAATGGAAAAGCTCTTCTGTACAGTAGGGTGCTGACAAGTAATATAAAAATAATTATGGTGTTAGGAATCACCATTTGATAAATATGATACCAATATTTAATTCAAACTAGAATCATAGTGGATTAAACATCATCTTTAAAAATTTTTTTATTTCTTGATTCTTAGAGAGAGAGGAAATAAGAGAGAAAGGAAGAGAAACATCGATTTCTTTCTTGTTCCACTTCTTTGTGCATTCATCAGTTGATTCTTGTATGTGCCCTGACCAGGGATCAAACCTACAACCTTGGTATATGGGGACATCAGTCTAACCAACTGAGCTACCCAGGCAGGGCTGGACACCATCTTAACAAGTAATCAAAGTTAACATTACTTGTTACTTAAACAGTAAGGTTTCAATTTTCAACCAGTGTTCTAGAAGAATTTTTAAAACATTCAATACCTGATTATTTTGTCAAAGGCACTGATCTCTTCCTTAGATTGTCAAATAAAAACACGACAACAGCCAACGTAATAGCTGTTTGGTGTGAATTCCCTGTTTTGAGCCATAAACTTATAGGTACTATAATAGAGTTGCATAATAATGTTGGTCATGTTGCATAATAGGGTTGCATCTGATTGGCTAATCCTTGGTATCAGAAAATTTTATATACAATATAGGCACCTGACTTTTTAAAAAGTTATGCTGGAGCAAAAGAGGGTAGATAATTACTATTATAATTTTCTTATGTAAATCAAAATTATACCTATCTGCAAAAATATAATTTTTTTGTTGTGCTGTAGAATTTTAGTAATTAGTTTATATGTGCCATGGGATAAAAAAAAAAAAAAAAAATAGAAAATTGCTGCAGTAAGAGGATGTCCACACTGAAATTATCTGCCACCTAATAGGATGCACTGAGGACATATGTTGCTTTTGTGATGTATCTGTCAGAAATGCACAGCCTCAATCTAACTATGAGGAAACATAAGACAATGCCAAAGTGAGGGTCATTCTAAAAATAACAGGTCTTTACTTTTCAAAAATGCCAAGGTCATGAATGACAGACTGTTCCAGATTAAAGGAGACTAAAGAGAGAGGCTAACTTAATACAACGTGTGATCCTAGATTGGTTCTTAGTCTAGGAATTTTTGCTGTCTTATGAAGGACATTATCTGACAACTAGCAAATTATTCATCTGGTCCATGTATTGAGTAATAGCGTATATCAGTGGTCGTTTCCTAATTCTGATCATTGTTTTATGTAAGGGGTGTTCTTATTAGAGCTCAAGGGGCAGCATATGTGCAACCTATTCTCAAGTGATTCAGGAAAAAAAGACATATATGTGGGAAATTAATGTGTGTGCGTGTAAAATAATGAACCAAATCTGGGAAATCTGGGTGGTGGAAGAGCATATAGGAGTTCTTCGTACCATTCTTACTACTTTTTTTTTTTAAGACTGTAATTACATTAAAATTAAACATACAAACATAAATGAGGAAGTAAAGAAATTCTGACGCATGCAATGACAGGGATTGACCTTGGAGATATTATGCTAAGTGAAATACACCAGGCTCAAAAGGATAAATAGAGTATGATTCAACTTACATGGAGAACCTAGAAAGACCAAGTTCATAAGAGACAGAAAGTAGAATAGAGGTTGTCAGGAGCTGGGGGAGGGAGGAATGGAGTTACTGTTGAATGGGTGCAGTTTCAGTTCAGTTCTGGAGTTGGTAATAATTGATAATATGCAACAATGTGAATGTACTCAAAGCCACGGAATAACACACTTAAAAATAATAAAAATGAAAAATACAATAAAGAATATGTCAATAATAATAATGGTAATCTTCACATATGTATTTTTATCACAATACAAAAAAAGTAAATGAAGGTTGACAGCCCCAGATTTATACTTTAGTCACCACAACATCAATCCTACTTCCCCAGAACTGATTACAACTGCAGTTTCATTCCACAAAAGCATTTAAGGAACCAGAGATCTTGTAACATCTTGCCAAACAAAGTGAGAACAGCCTATTTAAATAATAGTGATAAGCTGGCTCAGGAGGTAATTTTTTAATCACTACAGTAATTGGCCAACAGTCCATCCTCAGGGTAACACCTCCCAATGATGCTGACGACACTGAGAAATCAGGCATTTTGCAAGTCATTTCCTTTTACACCCTGTGACCTCTACAGTGGGAACAGGAAAAATAAAGCAAAGTAAAATAGCTGATTTATGCAGTCAAAGTTCTGGCACTAACCTGACCTGAAGTGGGTTCGTATTCTCATCTAAGTTACTCATTAGTTTTGTACAGTATGAACAATGGTAAAATGTTTTCTATAAGTATTTGTAGCAATTGTCTGTATAGTGTCAAATATGAAGGCAAAATAAATCTTGTCCTATTTTTAGAAATGTAGAGTGCCAAGTGAAAAAACCACTTCCATTTTCACAGGCATAGTGAAATTTCAGGCTTTTAGTTTTTAAATCCTATTAACCAGACTCTGCCTCAAATTCATTCTGAACAAGACTGCAAACTTCATCTTCCTACAGTGTTGTCAAGTTGATCATTTCCTATAGAATAAGGCCTTGCCCTGGCTGATAGCACAGTGGATAAAGTTCCGACCTGCGGACCCAAAGGTCGCTGGTTAGATTCCCAGCAGGGTCACTGGTTCGATTCCTAGCCAGGACACATAACCAGGTTGCAAGCCAGGTCTCCAGCCAGGTCTGTAGCTGGAGGTAGGTGAAAGGCAACCATGCATTGATGTCTCTCTCCCTCTCTGCCTCTCTCCCTTCTCCTCTCTCTAAAAATAATAAAATCTTAAAAGAATAAAAAATAAAAAGAATAAGGACCTGATTCAACCTCAGTATAGTAATTTTATCCTAATATACCTTTTGAGGTTTGCATTCTATGACTCTCTCCTTCTGTATCTATCAAATTAGTCCACCAAACCTTAAATCCCCAAAAAGTGTAATTGGGGATCACAGAGTACATCCAAGACTTTAGATATACATTGTCATTTTCTCACCTGCTTTGAACAAAAGGCTTCTTTTTCTCAAATTCTTATCAACTCTAGTTCCCTCAGTTTTTGAAATTCACTGAACTATTCATCTTTTCCCCTCCTTTGAACTCCGGGCACATTTTATTTTCACACAAACCAGCTTAAACTTTGCTCATAGAATCGACTGAAGAATACTTGTCAATGTTTGTCAAGTAAATAATATCACTATTTCAGTTCATGTGTAGAACCTGTAATTGTACCTAAAGTCACGTGCCAAGGATAGGCAGCTTTTTTAAAACTTAAAAAATAACACCTACTGCTTTTTATGGTGATAAAAGTGAAAGAATCCAAGCTCATTGCAGAAAACCTCCAAGAGATTATTAAGAGTTCTTAATTCCCCAACTCAGGCATAGACATTATTTACATTAGGGCTACAAACAGACATTCTTGGTGCAACAAAAGAATTGAATTTTAGGAGTATACAATTTTATTTTGGTTTTGTTTTGTTTCTGTAGGTTTTCAAATAATGTCTGAAGAGGATGTAGTTTAAGAGTGGGCCTGGAGACCTCCAGGTAGAAGAAAATACACCTTCAATTTCATTAACCTGAAGGAAAGAGTATGAAAACTTTTTGTATGTCACCAAAGTTTCTCAGCTTTATTTCTCAAGAACAATCAATAACTGGGACTGACCATTCTGTGTGAGTAGGGAGGGCAAGGGGGAGGCAAGGCATTGGAATCCTATAGCTAAACCAATAAAGAATGAATGTAAATTTTCTATTCCAATATTTTAAGTTTGGTTTTCCCTAGCTTAGGCCACTTCTTAGCAGATAAGGATTCCTTAACAATAACTTAATTAAGTCTTCCTTACACAAATTGAAGATGAAAAAACAAAATTTATGTTTTTCCTGGACTAAAGTTTATTTTTGCATTTTTTAATGCAGAAATGGTTTAATATTTGCAAAATAATAAGAGATCTATTTTGGGTGGTGGGTGAGGGAGAACTAGGAAGAGCAAGAATACGTGTAAAATATGTTAGAGAGAAATCTTTTTCTTTTCTTTTTTTTTTTAGTTTAATTTATTTTTAGAGGAGAAAGAAGAGAGAAAGAGAGGGAGAGAAGCACTGATGTGAGAGATACATTGATTAGTTGCTTCCTGCATGTCCCCAACTAGGGACTTAACCCACAACTCAGGGATGTGTCCTGACAGGGAATTGAACCTGTGACCTGGTTCTCAGGCTGGCACTCAATACCCTGAGCCACACCAGCCAGGACAAGAAATCTTTTTTTAAATAACATTGTTAGTATGAAAACCAGAGAGTTATTTTGTGAATTGGATTTTAAAGCTACACAGAAGGGTTTATATTTCTGACTGAGGACACCTCAAGAATTCTTTGAGGCTCAACAAAATAATAATGACACAGGCAAAGGACTGTGGTTACAGAATCATTATTCCTTTTGGAAAATATACTTTTTCATCAGACAAATAAGAAGTGATGAGTGACTAATCAAGTAGAAGTTTGTGTAAACCTTTGCTATATTCTTTCCCTAAAGGAGCTATTAGGAGAAACATATTTTATTAGATGAAAGCAAAGTGACCTAACTCAAGAAATCCAGACCCTATTTTTCAAACAGGTTTTTTTTTTTTTTTTTTTAAACTAAATGAGATTCTTGTGAAATAAAAAATATTTAGGACAAATCAGACCCTGGCTGGTGGCACAGTGGATAAGGCACCAGCCTGCGAACCCAAAGGTCACTGGTTGGATTCCCAGCCAGGGCAACATAACCAGGTTGCAAGCCAGGTCTCCAGCCAGGTCTGTAGCTGGAGGCAGGTGAAAGGCAGCCATACATTGATGTCTCTCTCCCTCTCTGCCTCTCTCCCTTCCCCTCTCTCTAACAATAATAAATGAAATCTTTAAAAAATATATTTAGGACAAATCAAAGATTTGTGATTTACAATGAGGGATAATGTATTCAAGAATTATGAGAGAGAGGAAGAGAGAAAGAAAGAAAATAAAAGGAGGTGAGAGGAGAGAAGGGGAGGGTAATGGAGAAGGAGGGGATAGTATCAGATAAGCTACCTGACAATGTTTACTTTTTCAAGCCTAATAGCCAGAATATTATGTTTTAAAACTTTGTTATAAAGCTTGTTTGTGTTTTTATATAACCCTCTGGCAGTTCCGGCTGAAAACGACTCCTAACTGGGTGTATCAAATCCTTCTTGACTTTACTCTCCCATCTCCCCATTCCTGTTTTGTACACAGGAGAAGGAAATAATTAGCTTTTATAGTGTTTTGCAGCCATTAATTTTTTAAGTAATTATTTTTACAGTTAGTAAAGCAATATTACTAGAGACCTCAAAGTGAAGTATTGTTTTCATGAACATGTTTCCTGAACCAAAAAAATCAGGGCAAATAGTCTGACAAGTTCAAATAGGAGAAATGGAAATAAGTATCTGAGGGTCAGCTGTCCAAAAGGGAAAATTTACCTCAGTTATTGGTCTAAAGAGAGGCTAGTAAAACTAAAAGCCTTAAAGTACCTTCTGAAGATAAAATGGAATTGTTCTCTTTGGCAAGAAGAAACTGTTTAATCATAAGGAACAAAAATAACTAGAAAGGAAGTCAATAGGCACCATTCTGGGACTTCTGAGCCCCATTAGTAAATAAATCATTTATACTAGGGAATAAGGGAATTATTGATTAGGCAAGCCAAAACATTAACTGTAAGAGTTTATCCAGAAACGAAATGATACCTGGGGATTTGCTTCAAAATAATACAGCATCCCTGGCTGGCATGGCTCAGTGGATTGTGTGCCAGCCTGCAAACCAAAGGATCACTGGTTCGATTCCCAGTCAGGACACACGCCTAGATTGTGGACCAGGTCTCCAGTTGCGCGTATGCAAGAGGCAACCGACCCATGTGTCTTTCCATTTCTTTCTTCCTCCCTTCCCATCTTTCTAAAAATAAGTTGAAAAAAATTGTAATCAAAATAATTCGGTAGAGCAGGACATGTGTGAGGGTATAGGTGAAGCAAGAGTGGTCATCGGTTGATCATTGTTGAAACTGGGAGATGAGTATGTATGTAGGGATTCATTGTACCAAGATCTCTACTGTTAGGCATATTTAAATTATTCCATACTGAAAAAGTTGAAAAGCGAAACAAACAAAGGCGTTCTGGGCAGGACAAAGCTCTTTTTTCTGAGGCTACCTAGCTCTTTTTTTTTAAAAAAAAAGATTTTATTTCATTATTTTTAGAAAGAGGGGAAGGGAGAGAGGCAGAGAGGGAGAGGGACATCAATGTATGATTGCTTTTCACCTGCCTCTAGCCACAGACCTGACTGGAGACCTGGTTTGCAACCTGGTTATGTGCCCTGGCTGGGGTACCTAGCTCTTTTTAAGTTTTTTGTTTGTTTAATAAAATTGATTCAGAACTAGTAGATATGTGTGTGGGTTGTCACCAAACCCAAACAAAAGGGGAGCGAAAAATCTGGACTGATGTATGTAGACATCTATTTCACCCTGGAGGGGAAGCCCTGCTAACCTACTCTATAAATGAGTTGCTGAGGAGAGCTTCCAAAATGAGTGGGAAAAATAAAACAATATGTATCTAAGTTTTAAAAATAAAGTACAAGTGTATCCAAGTAGCTTGGACATGAATATGTTTTCCTCCCTTTTAAGGTAATATGGAAGACTTGTTTTGACTTTCAAGTGGCATCCTGTGGAGACCTGATGAAAACACAGGGAGATAACAGATTTTTCCCGCATTACTTAAATGTTCCATGCCTTTTGCAGGATATGCTGACTCCATCCACACATTGAGAGCTTTATTAATTCATTTTAGGGAAAAGCATCTTGTCCTCTTTTTTTTTTTTATATGTTGTAATGCTTGGCCAATTTTCTGTAAAAATCACCTCCATCAGAATTAACCTCTCCAATTTTGCAGATTTGGTTATCCAATTCAACATTGTAAATGGTCTGACTGCCTTTGCTATTATTTCTTGTAGAAGAAGGTGGCCAATATAAGCTCCATGTGTGTCATTGGGGGTTATTCACACTTGCCCCTGGCTCCTGAACTGCAGAGGCAATTTTAAAACCCGTCCAATTTTAAATTTCTGCTATTCGGAGGGAATATATATAGGATTTGCAAATATCCCGTCTAACTCAAACCAGGCTAAATGTATGATCATTGGAGATTGGTGCATAAATAACATCCATAGGTATAATCAACTATATTTAGTTACTAAAAATGATGATGGTAGACCTATCTTGCAAGAAATGTTAAGAGTTCTTTAGAGAGAGGAAAAAAGATAGGCCTGAAACTCAGGTCTACACAAAGAAAGGAAACGCACAGAAGAAATAAGTGAAAGTAAAATAAAATGTTTGTGTAGGCCCTCAATACCAGCCTACGATTGGGCACTTGCCTTCTCCAACTTCACCTCTTTGTCTCTCTCTCATTTCAAACGTGCACAAAAAAGAAGAAGATGAAAAAAATAGCCCGCATCCCATTCCCCTCCCCTTCTCTTCCTCCAAATGTAGCTGTTGTTAGTATTTCCTTGACTGTCATTGGAAAAAATAAAGGCATAAAAATGTGTACACAAAACAGAAAATACTATAGTATTCTGAATCTTGCTTTAAAAAAAAAATAACCCTATCAACATATATGAATCTTTCTGTATCAGCTCAGTCTAATTTACTTTATGATAATGACTTTTTATGGGCTTTTAAAATGTTTTTATTTGGATTCCTTTCTTTCTTTCTTTCTTTGTGAACTGCCTACCTATACCCTTTGCCCAATTTTTAAAGGACAGTATTCTTCTTTCTATAAGTTTGGTGAGCTCTTCATATATTACATAAATTGGTTTGATGATGCCCTGACATGTGCAGCAAGTACTTGTTCCCAGTTTCTTTGCTTTTGAAAATTTTATGACACTTTTTTCCTCAGTCATGATTTAAAAAAAAAAATAAGGTGCTTACAAATATTTATATATTTTATTACTTCTTAGTGTTGAGTCTTACTAGAAAGGCCTTCATTCTAAGATCATAGTCATGCCTCCACATTTGGACATTTTGGACACAATAATTTTTGTTGCAGAGGTCAGTCCTGTGTGTAGTAGAACGTGTGGCAGCGTCCGGGGCCTCTATCCACTAGATGCTAGTCACTTTCCCTCCTCAGTAGTTGTGATGACCAAATGTCTACAAGCAATGTCAAATGTTTTTGAGAGACAAATTTGCCGCACACACCCTACCTGTTTTAAAGCGTATTCGGTGCATTTTAAATGATTGACTATTTCAATCTTTGACTCAGAGAATTTTATTTTTGTTAAACAAGGGAGACCAAGATCTAGCTTTATTTTCAACTAAAATTAGTCAATTGTCCCAGTTCAATTTATCCCTGATCTGAAAAGTCCCCTTTGCCAAAATCTAAATCTCTCTATATTCTAATGTCTCATTATTCTTTTGTTTCCCCTTTATTTATTTTCAGTACAAAACTTTTACATTTTAACTATTATCAACTTCAAAACATACTTTGAAAGGGGGTTCCCTAGTTTCCCCCCACCCTAACTTTCTCTTTTAGAATTTCCCTGGCTATTGTGAGATCTTTAGTTTTCATCAACTGTGGCAATTTTAAAAAGATCTTGTTCGCATTTTAATGAAATATGCAAAGGTGGGTTTCATCCTGGTCAGAGCACGTCCAAGAATCAACCAATGAATGCATAAATAAGTGGAACAACAAATCAATATTTTGTTTTGTGTTTTCTCTTCTATCCCCTCTTGTCTAAAATCAATTAAAAATAAAGATTGATTTGGGGAAAATAAATATCTCTCTGCTTTCGTTATTGCATCTTGTTAGAAACAATGTTATATATATATTTTTTACTTGATTTACATCTTCCTTTGTGTCTCTCCATAGAATTTTAACATTTTTATCCCTCAGTAGAATTTTATAATTTTCTTTATAAGATTTGCACATATTTCTTGTTAATTTTATTCCTAGATAGTTCATAATTTTTTGTTTTTGTTCTTTTATTACTATTATAAATGGGTCCTCTAGAGTTTGGGAAAATAAATGAAAACGTGAATGGATTAACTACTTTCATAGAAGTAGAGAAAAGGAATAAGTTAAAATCTAGTATGATATTCTGAAAGTCTTATTTTAGTGGGAGTCAAAAGAAAATAAACAAATTACCAGTCAAATAAAATAATTTAAAGTGTGGTTTTATGAAAAAAGTAAAGAAAGGGTCAAGCTAAATTTGTGGTTGGTTCTCAAACAGAGGTGATCCTCCCTTCACCCATCCCAACCCCGGCCCTGGCTCATTTCCATCTCCCTTGGAGGACTTCTGGCAAAGTCTTGATATGTTTTTTGTTTGTCACAACTTGGGGGCTTGGTGTTACTGACAAGTATTGGTTAGTGGCCAGGGATGCTGCTAAACATCCTACAATACACAACCAAGAATTATAAAGCCTGAATGTGAATAGGACTGTGCTTGAGAAACCGTAAGGTATGTGGTACCAGTGGGGATACCGAAATGTATGTAGATCAGGATGTCACAGGCTCCTCAGACTATCCTAGGCCAAGAGCACAGGAAAACAACCAATAATTTTTAAAAACCCTTTACATGTGTATGTAGTATGCATATGAGCAATAGGAGAGTGAAGAAATGAATTAAGAGATCTTATATATTTTACTTTGTATACTTGTATCTTGCTTGAATTTTTGAACACAGCTTTTTTTTTTTTTTGCAATTGAGAAAAGGGAGAAAAAAAGGCACAAAAATTTGGCAGGTTGAAAGAGTGCCTTTGTAAAACTATTGGTAGAATTCAGAGGAGAGATCTTTGAGCAACTGCCCCGTGTTCAGGAGACCCTGGTGTACTACCTGTGCTTAGTTATCTGTCTTATATACTACTTTCCACCTTTCCACACCTATTGGCTCTTCAACCAAAGAATGACAGAGAAATCTTGACTTAAAGCTAGAAACTTCGTTTTATACCTTTTTGCTTTATTTGGGTAAATTTGCATTATCTTAAATTTAGGGGAAAAAAATAACAACCTACTTTACTATACTCTTAAATAAGGTCATGTAAATGGTTCATAAACTGTAAAGCACACTACAGATATATGATGAGGCCAAAAGAGGATAAAAGCTGAGCTTAACAAATTATTTTTTCACTCTGTCCACTTGATTCCAAACCTAAAAGCAAAGAAAAATGAAGACTGGGCAACAGAGGGAAAAGGATAGGAAGGAAAATACAGGTTAGAAGAGTGATTACAAACTAAAGTAGTTGCATGATTCATATTATACATATAACTAAAAATTGGAGATAATCCTGATGTGGTCGATAACATCACAAGATGGTAGTAGACCAGCCCCAGGCCCTTGAAAAGACAATGGTCTGCTTCTTTTTAAACAATCATGCTGCCCTGACCTGAGATGTGAAGAGATGATTTTAGAATCCTTATGCAGTGTTTGGAGCCTAACAATCTGCATATTTTTCCCCTCTTTTTAAATATCTGTCCCCCAGAGACTAGAAGCAAAAGGGATCAAGCAACTGAGTGAGTCCTCATTCCTCCACCTAGGACAAAGATGAAATTCATGCTTAATCAATTGTTGTTGAGGAGATTAATGAAATGTATTCTCCAATCATGTCATGGACCTGCAGAAAAATAACTGGATGTTTTGATACATTTTTCTAGCTTACGTGCCTTTGAAGGGTTTGCAGGCTGTAAAAGTAACTTAAAACAAGTTTCTTTTCTTGGTCTTGAAGGGACTTGCGAAGATAAGATACCTAATGGAATTATGTGTGCCTGGAGGGAAAAAATAATGGCGAAAACGTTTACTCAGCAGCTTTCCAGGGCACCAAGAATCAGCTCACTGTTTTTCTCACTCAATGTGAATCTGTAAATTTTTTGTTAAATTTTTCTCATTGGAAAGAATCAAGTCATCGGATCTATTTTTCAGCTTTACAGAGAGGCCCTAACTGGGTCACAAAGGCACTGCCACAGCCCGAACTAAAACTTGCTTTTCCACCTTGGGAAAAGCAAACAAAGGAAAATATCCTAAGCAATTGCTGGTTTTTCGAGCCCACTCCTTCAGGTTGTTTTTCTTGCCTGTGTCATGCAGACTCAGTGCACTTTTCAGAACGCACCAACAATTTCAAGTTACAAACAGGCAATGGGAACTAGCCTTGAGGGTGGGGGAGCCCCACCTGGTGAGAAACAGCACACGGGAAGGTGCTCCTGCTCCTCCTCTTTGGAACATCTCGCCACCTTTAATAACTGCTTGCATGTGATTCGCTCCAGCAAAAGATGAGCATTGGCCGAATCTAGCCGGACCTCCAGCAGTTGAGGTAAAAAGTGCGGCTTTTTCCTCTTCGCAATTTGAAAAGGGCTTTTAATTCTGCGCGCCCCTCCCCCTTCCCCACTAAAGTTTGTTTTCTAGCTATAAACGCGCTTCTGCTCTAGGTTTCCATCTCAGTTGACTGAAAAGCTCAGTAATTAGCCAAGTTCACTTAGACGAAGAAAAAAATAACTTTGCGTACAGAATGAGAGCCACCGCGTGGCCAAGGATAACCACGCGGAAGAAGGAAACACTTTTTGTCACGAGCTGCAAAAGGCGGTCAAGGGGAGGGTTAAAGCGATCGGGAGGCGTGTTTTGTTGCGTAGCTTTGAATGCCACGGAGGCAGCCGAAGCCACTTTCGAAGTTAGCAAACAAAGCGTCTCCCCAGTAACAGCCGGGTTCCACAGGAGGCTCCTGCCACTCAAACCACTGAGGCCTAACGTAGCCAGGCTCGGGGCTCCTCCTCCCTGCGTCTCTCCCTCCTCCTCCCCTTTCCCAAGGGATAAGAGCCACCAATCCCAACAACAAACAAGCCTTCAAAAGCTAGAACGTAGCGGCCGGGTAACGGGCGGCCCCCACCCTCTCCCCGCCCCACATCTGTCCGGCACTCTGGCGCTGCAGCTGATTCATCTCCAGCCAGGTACTGGGAAGGAACTGCGCTTCAGCAAGTTGCAGGGTAGCTTCCAGGGTGTTGGTTTACTCTGGGACCAAGTTTCCCTGCTTTGTTGTTTTAGATGTGTGTTCTCTTAGGTTTCAGAACAGCCGGCAAACCACAGAAGAAAAAATCGTAAGGTTGCTGCCTTCTCAGAATGACGCTTTTTTCCCCCTGTTTATTCATTTTAAGTCCTGTAATTGGAAAAACCATTCAAGCTTGGTAAACTCTGGCCTTAATTCACTTTCCCGGCGGGGGTGTCTTTTTTGGAAGGGTGAGTGGGTGGGAGACTGGCTTTAATTTTCAGTGTAATCCTAAAACAGGCTCCGAAGTCTAATTAGTCATCGTTTTGGCCGCCTTAGACCTTGGGTTTAACCTTATTTCCACAGAACCTACTCCTTTCGGATTCTCTATTGAGGTTGTTACAAAACAAAAAACAGCACAGGGTCGAAACTGGAGGCGCTGACGTCTCTACCAGGGTTATTTACGTTTCGGGTTGTTTTTTTTTTTTTTTTTTCCACCTTTTAAGTGACAGGGAAAGTTACTGTGGCATTTGACAGTGACAGTTCGTTTACTTCAAAGCTACAGGACACACGGGAAAACTAGACCTAGTAAGGTCGGGGTGGGGGGTGGTCTTGAAATCAGCCAAACACCATCTGGTCTTTTAAAAGAGTAATTTCATCAAGGAACTCAATGTTGGAGTCTTCCTCTCAACCAAAATAAGCCAACCGGCTTATTTATTCAATGACTAGTTTGAAATACCCGATGGGAGAAGGGGTCCCCTCGCAGTGTTTGAGTCTTAAAAGTAGCCTTTTTATCGAAACAGGGGAGCTGCCGAGGTGTAGGTCATCTCTTTTTCATAAAGGCGGCGGCTGCCCGTGTCCAATGTGAGAGTGTCAGGCGGTGTGGCAGCGGGAGAGGCGCGCTCCTGTCCCCAGGCACAGACTTTTAGAGAGCATGTGAGCATGACAAGTGTCCGTCGCAACGCGTTACGATTTCGAAACTGCCTAGCAATCCAGTCCGGAACTCGCAGCTTTAGCCCGGGGGGAACAGTCATTCTTCTTGGGTGTGTGTGCCTCACCACCCCCACCCCCACCCCGCTCCCCCGCGCACTGTTGCTGTAGAAAGAGCCGGGGGAGAAGGGTACGACGCGACGCGACGCGCCCGCGTGTCAATGGCAGCTGCGCATTCTGGAAGAAGTTGGTTCTTGTCCCGAATACTTTTCCTACGGTGCCCCGCCCCTTGAATCATAAGCCACAGTCTTCTCCCGCGGCTACAGCCCGGACAGAGGATCGTGGGGCAGCTGTCAAAAACGAAAGCAGAGGACAGAGGGAAGAAGAAGGGGATGGATGTAATACAGCAACAATAAAATTAAATTAAAATAAATAAAAGTCAAAACTATAAAATAAAAAGAAACGAAAGCAGGGGCCTTTTCTTCCCTGGTTTAGCGGAGGGAAGGAGGAGGCGGCCTGATTTCCATCTGTTGCAATTTCCTAACCAAAAGCACCCTAGTCAGCCCCGGGAAGAAAGGCCCAAAGGAGAAGCCTGGGGCACTCTACTGCTGTGGCCTTGACCAAGCGAGGGATGCTGTAGGCGTGCGCGCAGCAGTGCGCAAGGTTCTTGTTTCTAGGCTCCGCCACCCCTCCGAAGAACGGGTGACAGCGGTCCCCGGCGCAAGGAGTCAGGAGGCACGGCGGCGCGGCCGTTGGTGCAGTCTTCCAGGGCTGGAAGGTGCGGGGGAGGGGCGGAGAAGCGGCGGGCGGGGGACTGGGCGGGCAGCTGGGGGCGGAGGCAGGACCTCCTGTACCTTCCCTCTTCGGCTCTCATAATCTGACAGCGCCGAGGTGAGCCTTGCAGAAGCGGGGAACAAAGGAGCGGCGTGGGGAGGGGAGTGAGTTGGACGAGGGAGAGTCCCCGGCGGGCTGCCAGAAGATCCCGGCAGAAGGAAGCCCAATTGTCACTTGAATTCCACCCAAGAAGCAGGCGCCTGGGATCGGAGCGCCTAGTTTAGCAATAACTACTGGAGCGGTCCTACAAGAAGTTAAGGAAGAGTCCGCCGGGAAGGAACACAACCTCTAGTCCCCAGCGCCTCGGCTCCTGGCCCCCCTGAGACCTCAGTAGTGCCTTGCGCTGGAAGGTGAACTCCAGAATGAAAAGCAAGAAAGGTAAGCTCCGCGGGCTGTCGCCCTGTGGGCTCGAGTCCAGGGAAAACGTGCTAGCCCGGCCGTGCTGGGCTTGGGGGGCTAGAGTGACTTGTTGGACTTTTCAGTCCCAGGGCTCTCCGGTTGGAACCGTGGCCGTTCTCTTTGTTGAGGCTGCTTTTGAAATGGCAGTTGTCGTTTTCCCTCTAGACACAACACGAGGGGCTGTTGTGGAGGGACGGACCTCTCCACGCTGCTGGCACATTGTCAAGAAACACGCTGACCGCCTTGTTTGCGCGACTCCCAAGTTTCATTGTTCACCCCACAACCCATGCTTTGTCGAGACGCCGCGTGTCTTCTTGCTGGTTCTCTCAGGGTGGTGGTGTGGGCTCGGTTCTAGGGGTACCACCGCCCTGCATGTCCCGTGGCGACCCGGGGGCGGCCGGGAGCGCCTTTGTTTGAAAGTTGGGCTTGGGCTCCGCGGCCCCGACCCCCCCCCCCTCCCGAGCTGAGCCCCAGGCATTCTCTTCTCTGAGGATGGGTTGTTTCACAATCAAAGGAATGCTACTGAGGCCCCCAAATCGCCCTGGGGAATCGGAAACTTTGGAAAGATAGACTTAAAAATTACCAGTCTCAAAGTTTTCCCACGAAGAATTTGGGATAACAGAAAGCGTTCTGACTGAAGGCAGGCAGCTTAAAGCAGCATGCAAGTCAGAATGAGTCTTAAGTATGACAGGCAGGCTTGGTTGTAAGGGCAAAGAGTGAGTCAGTCATTGTTTCCACGAAACGCTTGCAGTCAGTCTGATTTAAAAACAAAATATACGGGGGGGCGGGGGGGGAACCCTGCCACCACGAAAGGTCAAAGAATGTTAGCTCTCTAAGTGAACTTGTGAGTCCCCGACGGGGAGGTACCCGAATGTTCCGTCGTGGGCTACAGTTGGCTTTTCTGTTGTGATTTATGTTAAGTGGTTCAAAACAGAAGTTAATCACTCGGTAAGCCAGCGCGGGGGAGGGTGCGCGCTGTTGCGCACGCGCAGGAGCGCCCCATAGTTTGTAACTCCACATTCTTTCAGACTCCTCGCGAATACACCTAAAACAATAAAGTAAAAGTGGGACAGCCTCATGTCCGAGACGTTTACCAAGGCCCTGTTTTCACCCTGAGGTGCTGATGTTTTGATTATGGGCTGGAAACACGCTTCATTTCTTGCTTTCCCAGTGTACGGAGTAAAATTTAAACGTCAAAAGCAGGGGCTTTCCGTAGCGGTTGGTAGTAGGACTCTCTGCTAACCTCCTTCCAAGCGACAGAGTGAGAATACGGGGCCTAGAGTTTTGAGCAAGCGGTTGGGCGCCAGGAGCACCCAGGATGGCCCCTGAAAGACCAGGTCTACTCGCGAAGAATTGACAGGTCTAGATCCGGACTGGAAGCCATTCTTTAGCCGGGACTGGGACTTCCTGAGAAAAGTTGGGGAGAGGTTGTTTTTGAAGACTGGTAACTGAGACCAGTGCAAAGCTGGGCATCCGCCGTGGGTGGACTACCCCCATTCTTACTGTTGTGGTCGGGGAAGCGTTGATTACCATTCCCGGTCCCCCACCCCTCAAAACGTTCCCGGGTCCTTATTCCCCACCACCAGGCCTTTGCATACCTTGCCCCAGTGCTTTTGCCTTCACCGGGCCCTCCCAGGTGCCCCTCCGCACTGTCGGGTACCTCCCACCCCCACCCCCCATCCAGCGTCCCTTGGCCGGGCCTTCTAAGGTACCTATCCGTTTCTTCCCCGAGTAATTCTGGGTATCACCCCCATGGTCCCTTGCTCCTTCCACTGAACTCTTTGGCGTCGCCACCCCCGGGATACTCGGGATCCCTTCTCTGTAACTCTCACCACCCTTCCTCTCCCGGGCGGCGCTTCCCCCTCGGGCACCTCCCTGTGGTCACCTTTCCCGCTCCCCTATCAGAGGAGCGAGGCTGGGCCCCGCAGCCACCAGATGGGAAAACTTGGGGTCGGTAGCCCGGAGCGTGCCAGATCGTAGGCTCAAGGAAACAATGAAAGGTGCCTTGGTGGAGGGCGAACTATGACTGGTGGGGAGCCGACGCGGGGAAGGGTAGATGGCCGAGGTTGTCTGGTTTCTTTCCCTTTTTAGGTTTTCCTGTTAAATCTTACGGGGGTGGGCAGGCCCCCTCAGAATGTAGAGATTCACGGCAGCGTGTCTAGTTTCTTGTAATCCGAAACTCGTGAGGTCCTGGTTGTGCTAACTCGTACAGTTGGAGGGGCCGAGTTCAGTGGGGGCTGAGGAACTCTGCAGAACAAAAGCTGGCTGGCCGTCCTCCCTTCGGGCTCCTCCCTCTCCTCCAGGCCTCTTGCGGGCGCCCACCCCCAACCCCCCCGCCCCACTACCTTGGTGGGTCCAGCTAAAGACTGTGGGAGAAGTCTGTCCCACCTGGCTTGTGGGGTTGGGCTATTTTGTTTTATAAAATTCCCTGAACATCTTTGAAAGTTTTCTTGAAAACAAAAAAACCTTAAACTCTATCGCGGAGCCAGGGATTTGGGAAGACTGGCTTGTGATAATAGTGTCTAGTCTTAGAAAGCTGAGGATGCCAAAAAAAAAAAAAAACCCTCCCCAAACGGCTTTAAGCCAAGTAGAAAGAAGTTTGCCAGGAAAATCCCTTAAGTCTTTTTCGCTCATCATTCCTGACAATGTGGAATTCTTACTTTAAAACTGTTCTGCGGCTGCAACCTTGGGTTTAGTATATGATTCCTGTTACTTCTGAGATGTCTCATCTCAGAAAGGAAGAGTTTTAGGTTAGGTTTGCTTCTTCCTAATTGTGTACTTAAAAGTTTTCTTTTCATCATTCTTTTCCTTTTTTTTAGAGAAAAGGTGTGTGTGGTGGGGGGTAAGTGGATTTGTTATTCCACTTATTTATGCATCCATTGGTTGATTATTGTGTATGTCCTGACCAGGGATGAACATGCCACCTTGGCTAATCCAGAGGAGCTCCAACCAACTAAGTTTGTCCACTAGGGCCTCCTTCAATTATTCTTACTTCTAGTGTTTTTGTTTTTCTAGCCTCTTCTAGATTTACCACCACCATCTCTCTGACTCCGGAATCCCCCAGTTCCTATTCAAAAAAGAAAAAGATCGCTTTTTAGAAAGGTGGTACCATAGGCTGTCGTTTAGATTTCTGTACATTTCCTTGTACATATGTGTGAATGGAGTAAAGAAAACTCATGATTCCATGCCCCCTCCGCTTTTTTTTTTTTTTTTTTCTCTTCTTTTTTAAGCGTAAACAGAAAGCAGGACTTTGGAAACAAGTCATAACCGGGAAACTTTTCAAAAGCTCTGTTACAATAGGAAATGAGTAACGTGGAAAAGTCTTTGTTTTTCTAAGTTGAGCCACAATCCGGAGGGAGAGTTTTAATGAAAATAGTCCTGACAGCAGCAAACGTGGTTTGCTGCAGTGAAGAATCAGCTGCTGTAGCCAAGAAATTGAAGTCTTAACTTCCTGTTACTTCAGCTTTTGTGCGCATATTGGAAATATTTAAGAGGTTCAGAGGCCTGGCATTCATTTATTTAAATGAACTGAGAACAGTCAAGTCTCACTGCAGTTGGGTGTTTCTTCACTGTAGCCTGCTTTTGTGTGTCACTAGCCTATTCTGAAAGATCAGGCTTCTTGTCAAACTTAAGTAAGCAGATCAAAGTGCAGGCTTCAGGGTTTTGTTTGTTTGTTTTAAACTTTTTGTTATTATCAACTTACAGTTGAATTCAATGAGCAAATTTTCACACTTTAAAAACAATTTAAAGGGAGAGTAGATAACAGTCTTGAGAAGAATGTCTGGCTTTTCAGACAGTAAGGAGTTTGAAACAATATTAACATAAAACTAAAATAACTCATTTGATTACTAAAAGATTGATTTTTAAAGCCAGATTTCTTTGCAAGTATACAACAAACTCATAATTTATTAAGGTTTTTTATAAATAAAAAGCCTCCACCCAACTTTCAATATAAGTTTTAAATTGGTCTCATCTTCTCAACAGTGAAAGCAGTTTCAGTTTTAAATGCACTTTTTGTTTTTATTTTTTTTTAGCAGTTTAATAAAAGCTTCCAGGAAGGGGAGGCCAAACATACCTGGGGGTTAAAGTTTAGGATCCTTGTGCGGTTTATCGGTGGCTGAACTAAGCCTTGAGCTAAAGTGCATTTAGTAAGATCATCCTGCTCTTTTGTTAGAACTGATTTACTTTGTCTTCTGAAGGTCCTGCCTTTTCAGTGGACACTCCCTCCACTACCTTCTGCCCCCTGCGGTCCAAAACTAACCACGTGTCACCAAGTAAAGTCAGACTCAATTAACTGTGAAGATACCTCATCAACAAATTTTTGAATGCATAGCTTTTTCGGTTTCATTGTGCTAAAAAGCTTAAAAAGGGTGGTTTAAAAAAAATTTTTTTCAAAAGTACATTGAATGGTTTATCACGGTGAGAAACATTCTGTTTTTATTTCCTGTGGAGGCCTACCACTCAGTTAAGTTTGTGTCAACAAAGAATGCATACCTTTAAATTTTGTGTTAATTACTTTTCTTCATGCAGAAATATTGGCATGTTCAAGCATGTGATAGTTTATAATTCGTTTATATCTTTAATATTTTAGGTTGTGTTAAGTGAAGAGGATGTATTTCTTCAGTCAGTAGGAGAGTTGCCCATGTCTTTTTGAAGGTGGGGCGGTTAATAGCATTTATTTAAATATTTTAAGTTCTGAATTATGTTTAAATACCTGAGTGGGCCAGGTCTGAACTTTGGTTGAAGCCAGGATATGTGTGATTTGAATATCCCTTATGGTTTGTGAACCTTTAATTATTTGTTTATTTATTTATTTATTTTTAGATAGAGGTGAAGGGAAAGAGAAAGAGAAACATCCACTTGTGAGAGATACAAGTGGATTATTGCCTCTCACACCCACAATCCAGGCATGTGCCCTCATTGGGAACCTGCAGCCTTTTGGTTCACAGGCTGGCTGGCACTCAGTCCACTGAGCCACCGCCAGGGATGGTTTGTGAATTCTTAAAATTTCTGGTAGGATTAAGGTACTTAGGGAGACAAGAGGGTTTCCTTTGGGATTGCATATTCCATTTTGTCTTATAAATCAAGACAACTCTGCTTTTTGATGTGTAACATTCTCTCAGATTAATGTGGCAGTTGGAAGTTTGTGGAAAAATAAAATTTTACTCCATTTAGACATCTTTATTCTCTTAATATAAAGTACTGTTAAAAAATATTTTTGTGTAACAACACTGAAAACTTCACTGGTTTTTATTTAGTGAAGAGTGACTGGTACTGGCCATGAAAAGCAGGTATAAGTTTTGAACAAATGTAATTGTCCATGAAGATTAAATAACCATACAATTGGCAGAATATTTTGGCATACATTTTATCTTTAAAATACTAACTGGGGTAAGTGTGTAATTTGTCCTTTATATCAGCAAAACAAAACAAAAATGTAGGAATCTTCCCTTTTATTTTAAAACCTCACTAGAAGAAAGAGAGAGAATAGCATTAAAAATACACAATGGTATGCTTATTAGATTTATCCTGGATAGCAATGACCTCAAAGAGCAGGCTGTTAGGCACATTCCATCTGCTGTGGCACCTTTCTTTCTTTCTTTTTTTTTTTTTTTTTGTTTGTGGCACCTTTCTTGATAAACAAGTGGCAAACTATTATTCACTTTGGGTGGAGCTTTGTCTCCTCTGTTGGAGTACGTGAAAAACCTTTCTACCATTCCAAAGAAATGTGAAAAGTTAAATCCTGTCGGAAAGTGGGTACAATAGGGCATCTGACAACTGGTTGAGAATCTAGAATGTGCTTCTAGTCAAATTACTTTGATCCTTGACATGTGCTCTGGTATTTCAGGACAGAAAACACTGGTTTCCCTCCTCAGGCTCCCAGTAGTTGAAACGAAAACATGTTTACACTGAATGGTCAAAAGAGATGAATTTTGCAGGAGGAGGTGCTCTGCTGATGAAAGCTGCTAACAACAGCTGACCTTTGTCTTTTTCTAGGTGTTGTTGCAGTGTCTGGCAGTGAGACTGAGGATGATGACAGCATGGACATCCCCCTGGACCTTTCATCTTCTGGCTCAGGCAAGAGAAGACGAAGGGGCAACCTGCCCAAGGAATCTGTGCAGATCCTCCGTGATTGGCTGTATGAGCACCGATACAATGCTTACCCCTCAGAGCAAGAAAAAGCATTACTGTCCCAACAGACACACCTATCTACACTACAGGTAAGGAAAAAGAACATGAGGTATATGCACACAGGTTTCTTTATTTTTCTTTCTAAAGTCACTTTATAACATTCCTGCGTGTCAAGTCACTAAATGCATCCTGATTTAAAAAAAAAAAAAAAAAAAGGTTAGAGGGGGATATCTTAAACACTTTTTAGGGCTGATAGTTAATAACTGGCTATTTAGAAAAACAAACACTTGACAGCCATCTGTCAAATAACATTTTCCTTAATGCCTTAAAGAACCTGTCTTTATGCAACAAACATAAAAAGGAGGTTAAATCTTACTCCATTACCCAGGAAACTGGTTTGATATTTAAACGAGGGCAGATCTCAGTGAGGTAATTCATGCCTATCTGTTGACACAGTGATTTGAACTGAGAAAAATCAGTAACTGGGGGGAGTGGCTCTTTTCATACAGGAAAGATTTTCCTGTAGTTGATTAACTTAAATGCTGGGGCAGTAGGCAATCAGTTAATGTGGGCGAAGAGTCAAAAAGTAAACCTCCCTCCCTAAAATCAGACATTTGAGAATGTACTTTTTTTCTCCTCCTGAAAATGCTTAAGCATGATGAGACCAAAAAAGGGGGACATATGTATTAGAACAGGAGCAGGTTTATAATAGGAAGCAGTTTTCCTTCTTGGCTGGGCTCAAATATGTTGAAATAACTTTGTAAGTTTCAGAAAGCCTCTTCATGCCTTCTTAATATGCAGAGAGAGACCAAGTAGGCATCTATGGATGGTTCTCAGAACATATATATGCTGAGTGTTAAAGCATACCTATATAATTTCAGGTCTGTAACTGGTTCATCAACGCCCGCCGCAGGCTTCTCCCTGACATGCTAAGAAAGGATGGCAAAGATCCAAATCAGTTCACAATTTCTCGCCGTGGGGCCAAGATTTCTGAAACCAGCGCTGTGGAGTCAGCGATGGGCATCAAAAACTTCGTGCCAACTCTAGAGGAGAGCCCATTTCATTCCTGTACAGCTGGACCAAACCCAGCCCTCGGAAGGCCACTATCCCCTAAGCCGTCATCTCCAGGATCAATTCTGGCTCGTCCATCAGTGATCTGTCATACCACTGTGACTGCATTGAAAGATGTGCCTTTCTCTCTCTGTCAGCCCGTTGGTATGGGACAAAACACAGATATACAGCAGATAGCAGCCAGCAACTTTATAGACACCTCCCTTGTGTACCCTGAGGACACATGTAAGTCTGGACCAAGTACAAATACGCAGAGTGGTCTTTTCAACACTCCTCCCCCTACCCCACCGGACCTCAACCAGGATTTTAGTGGATTTCAGCTTTTAGTGGATGTTGCACTCAAACGGGCTGCAGAGATGGAGCTTCAGGCAAAACTTACAGCGTAACCCTTTTCAAAGCGAAACAGTTCTCACAAATGTTATGATTGCCGGGGTGATGGCAAAAGATGACTTGCATTATTTTATATTTTTTTATTAATATTTGCACATGGGATTGCTAAAATGAAGCTTCCTGTTACTGAAATGTCTTCAATGGAATACAGTCATTCCAACAACTATAAAGCTACTGTAGAAACAGGTGTTTTTTTTTTAATGTTTCTTGGTAGATTATTCATAATGTGATATGGTTCCCAAGATCATGTGATTTTTTTTCTCTTCTTTTTCTTTTTGGTGTTTTTTTCAGACTGTGCAATACTTAGAGAACCTATAGATAGCATCTTCTCATTCCCATGTGGAACACGATGCCCACATACTGTTTAATAAATTTTCAGTTTTTTTTTTTTCCAAACAAGTTTGAATCTAGTCGATGCCTTTTTTTCATGACATAATAAAGTATTTTCTTTAAAATTGACTGTAACACAGAGTGTTTTGTTGAAGGAGGTGCTTTTTAAAAGTGAGTAAGGATATATCACACCAATGAGAGGAAGTTGGGGGTTGGGTGGAGTGTGAGTTAAGGGGGTGTCACCAGCTCTTTGAAGAACCCGAGGACAACAAGCCAGTATGTATAAACAGGATGTGTGATATTTACTCTTGATAGGAGGCATAAAGCTTTTCGTAAAACTGCATGGCAGATTGAAATGAATCATTCCATTAGTGTTTAGCTAACCACTAAAGCCTTTGGTAATCTGTCCTGCATATATTAAAACAGAAAGGCCTGGAAGCACCTGATCGTGGCTTAAGTTTTCAGACATAAACAGCAACTATAGCAGTCTCTTAGTATTGCCCCTCTTTCATGTTACCCTTTAAACTTTTTGCAGGGGTATAGTTATATAAGGGCTTTACATTCAAATATAGCATTAATTTGAACAGAAATAATCTCTTAAAACATTTTCTAAAGTGAATAGAACAGCGTGGGGTTGTTAGTTCCTCAGGTTTATTTTCTAAGGTCCCAAGTGGAGTTTGTTGGAGTAGACAATTACTTGTGAAGCCAGGATGGCCAGAAGAGAATTGGTGTTCCTTTCACTTTGGTTGAGCAGATGTGTCTGTCACATGCCACAAAACCGTTCTTAATAGTTATGCTTAGTATGACAATCATGTTCTTTACAGTCCTGACCCAGCAGTGAATTGTCTTAAGTTTGAGGGAACATCAGAGTTCTTCCACATTGTTCAAGGAATGTAGAAAATTTCTTCCAAATTTGTGTAATTTTGAAACTATTTATAAAGTCCGTACTGTGGGAAGAGCTATAGTCAAAAACTTTTTCGAAGTAAAATAGAAAAACTTATAAGCAGGAGGTGTAAGAAAAGCGAGGCCCTAACCCAGCAGCGTAATTGATGAGAGAATTTGTCCCTCTACACCAAGGTTATAGGTTCAATTCCTGGTTAGGGTAATACAAGAGCCAACCAATGAATGCATAAATAAGTGGAACAACAAATTGATGTTACCCCTCTCTCAACAACAAAAAATAAAATGTTTTAAGAAGAAAAGTGAGGAAAAGGTGTGGTGCTATATCCTGTTAGGAGCATAGCTCTGAAGAGCACATCAGCCTTGAGTGGGCTTGAGTCTCACCTCAGGGTCATAGGAATAGATAAAATCAAAAATGAAATAAGTACATAAAAGGAGCAAACAAATAAAAATGAGATAAGGTGATTAAGCATCATTACTTGCTCTAATAGCTAGATCAAAGGCTGAAAGTCTTTGAGTACAGATAAGGGAGACCAGCAAATCATGAAAGGCTTCCCTAGTTATGATGTTTTATGAATCATACCAGAAAGGAGGGAGAAGAGGCCATATGAGTGATTAAAGAAAATGTCAAGGGTCAAATGAAACAAAAAGGTTTAAGAAGAAAATCACCTCGAATTGCCTGTTTTGTTTTTCTCCCTCTTGAAGTTGATAGAGATCCTGATGGGTAATAATTTGTGCAATAAATGTAATGGAAAGGTAAATAGAAAAAAAATTTTAATCCTAATGGAAAAATTTTTATGCTTAGTATTTGCATGGTTTTTCTTCTCATTTGCTTATTTTTAACCTATTTGTATTTAGAGTTCTCCCTTTTTAGATAGCATATAGTTGGGTCTTTATTTTTTTTCTAGACTAACCTGCCTATTTTACTTGGGATGTTTAGTTGATTTACATTTAATGTAATCAGTAATAGATTGGTACTTGTTTACCATATGGGATGTTTTCTCTGTTGCTCTTTTCCTGCCTTTTGGATTATATGAATTTTTTTTCTATTGGTTTATAAATTAATCTTTTTAAAAAATGGTTTTTCAATTACAGTTGACATGTTTAATGGCTGCTCTGGGATTACAATATTTATTTATTTATTACTATCTACTCAGGGTTAATACACAATTTTGTACAGAATATAGAACCTTGCCACGGTGTGGTTCCAGTCATTTGCTCCTCTCTTCCTTTGTTTTTCATATATATTAGAGCTACACAACAAATTCACAGAACAATGCTCTAATTTCTGTTTTAAACTTTTATGTCTTAACAAAAACTTAAAAGAGAATGTATATATAGTTTTTTATTTTTAACTTTATTGTAGAGAAAGAGGAAAGGAGTGAAAAAGACAAACATTGATTTATTGTTCCACTTACTTGTGCATTCATTGTTGCTTCTTATATATGTGCCCTGACCAGGGATTGAACTTGCAATCTTGGCATATCGGGATGATCTTCTAACCAACTGAGCTACTTGGCCAGGGCCTATATTCTTTTACGTTTGCCAAATATTTCTCATTTTTGAGGCTTTATGTTCATATCCAAATGACATGTCATCTCTTCCGCTTAAAGGAAGCTTTTGAGAATTGTGTGAGCCTGCTAGTGACCAATTATCTGTTCATTGAAAATAACTTATTTAACTTTCAGCCTTGAAGGATAGTTTCACTAAAGATAGAATTACGGGTAAATAATCTAGTTGTTGTTTTTTTCTTTTTTTTTTTTTTTTTTATATTTTATTTCATTATTTTTAGAAAGAGGGGAAGGGAGAGAGGCAGAGAGGGAGAAAGACATCAATGTATGATTGCTTTTCATCTGCCCCCAGCCACAGACCTGACTGGAGACCTGGTTTGCAACCTTGTTAAGTGCCCTGGCTGGGGACTCGAACCTGCGACCTTTGGGTTCGCAGGCCGGCGCCTTATCCACTGTGTTGTTTTTTTCATCATCGGAAAGGCATTATCTTTGGCTTCCACTATTTTTCATGAAACATTAGTTACTATTTGTATTATTCTTCTCTTGTATGTAATGTCTTTTTCTCTGTCTCTTTTTATCACTACCATTTCAATAGTTTGACTATGATGTGCCTACATATGTTTTTCTTTGTATTTACTATGTATTGGGTTTGTTAAGCTGCTTGGATCAGTAAGTTTATGTTTGGGAAGTTTTGCCCATTTCTTCAGGAGGTTTTTTTTCTGCTTTCTCCTAGAACTCCAGTTCATTTATATTAGTTCACCTGAGATTGTCTCTGGGGCTGTTTTTTATCGATCTTGGTTCTCTCTACAGATTTGATAATTTGTACTCATTTATCTGCACACTGGACTTATCCAGAAATCTTTAAAAACCCGCAAACACAAGAACTGGGGAATGAGTGTAGGCCTTTTTTTTTTTTAAGATTTAATTTATTATTTTTAAAGATTTTTTATTTTTTATTATTTTTAGAAAGAGGGGAAGGGAGAGAGACAGAGAGGGAGAGAGACATCAATGTATGGTTGCGTTTCACCTGCCTCCAGCCACAGACCTGACTGGAGACCTGGTTTACAACCTGGTTATGTGCCCTGGCTGGGGAATCAAACCTGCGACCTTTGGGTTCGCAGGCTGGCGCCTTATCCACTGTGCTACCAGCCAGGGTCTCATTTATTATTTTTAGATAGAAGGGTAGGGAGAGAGGCAGAGAGAGAGAGAGAGAGAGAGAGAGAGAGAGAGAGAGATCAATGTCTGGTGAGTTTAGGCTTTATTAAAAGCCTTCTTAGTGATGCTAACTCAGACAAGTTTGGGAACCACTTCCTTATTTAGTGTTTAAATTAGCCATTGTTTCACTTCATAAGTAGAGCATAAGGAATTGCTGACCAAAAAAAAAAAAACTGTTTTTGCTGTTTTTTTGTTGGGGCATTAGATAATCTTTGTGAAAGAAAAATAATTTGCTGCAGAATTATCACCCTTAAAAGCCAAGTTAACTTACCAATTAAAGTTTAACGTAAGTTTGAAGTTTGGCACTGGGTTCATACTATGACATACATATAATCTATACAATATGTAAAGCCAAGCCTTGGCCTGAGTGGCTCAGTTGACTGGGCATCCCACAAAGAGAAAGTGCTGGTTCCATTCTGGGTCAGGGTACCTGCCTGAGTTGCAGGTTCTGTCCCAGTCAGGGCATGTAGGAGAAGCAACAGAGTAATTTTTTTCACACCAGTGTTTCCCCCCACTCTCCAAATAAACAAAATTTTTAAAATACATATATGTAAAGCCAAGCCACCAACGAGTACACCTAACACTGCAAGAAGGTAAACATGCATTTATATCAAACCAAAACCATAAAGTTTATCTCTGGAAACACTAAAAGTAAAAAGCAGTGCTCAGAGATCTAGTTTTAGGTCTCCTTGGGCTAATTAAGAGCAGAATGTTATAATTCTGTTGCTTTGAAGTTCTTTGTTTCAATGATCTTTGTTTTGGAATTTGATTTGCTTAAATTATTCTGTGAAAAGTAAATGTATGTGACACTAGCTAACATCGTTTTTTAGCCTGTGTGTATGGCAAATCTGCCTGGAACATCATTTATTTTAAATTATCTAACTTACAGTCCTTCCAATTGTAATGTTATCTGGTATCATCTATAAATCCAGTACTGAAATGAAAATGTTAGATTAACTTGGAAAAGATAAGATATAATATTTATTGAATATTTAATATACTATTATATTGAACATTTAAAAACATTATTTAGTTTTAGAAAGAAGAGCGAGAGGGAGAGAAACATCAACGTATGATTGATCTTACATGCCCCCAACTCAGGACCTGGCCCGCAACCCAGGCACGTGTCCTGACTGGGAATTGAACCATCAAGCTTTTGGTCCACAGGCCAGTGATCAGTCAGCCCACTGAGCCACACCAGCCAAGGCAAACATTTTATGTTTATGTCTCATTTAATCCTCACAACCCTGATGAGATGTTATTCCTATTGCGTGTCTTAAGGAAAACTGAGACTCATCAAAGTTCAGCTGATCTGTGGTTACCAGCTGCAATAGAGTCCACATCCATTGGGTGATTCTGCAAGCTTACAGTTTGCACATGCTGCGCCTGAAATGAAAGAACTTGGAAACATCCCATTTGTGTCACACTGTTCAGTAAAGGTTTGGTGATTGCTTTGGCAGGTTATATACAAGTTACATCTTCTAAGGACCTCACTTGACTGCTCTGTTGTCCATCAACCACACGCCCCTCACCCATTCCATTTCCCTTTGGCCAGCTTTGCCTCTCCAGGAGACTTCAGGATCTGACACATCCTCCTGGTTTCCTAAATATTAAGGCTAGCCCAGGCCTGAAGTAATAAACTGTCTAATGCCAAGAACTCTGTTTTGTAGCTTCTCTGTGTAAGTCTTAACAATTATTATTCAAAGTTTTTCATTTTCCTGTCTAAGTCCTGGCTTTTTGAGCCTGCAACCTTGGACTACTACCATTTTTAGCACATTTCTGTTTTTTATTTTGATTGTGAGAATCTTGAGGCATATCCTAGTACCTATAGCTACTCTGTGCTGCTCCTTACAACTTTATCAGTACAGAAATATCTTTTAAGCTGTATCCCGCCAAATAAAGATTAGGGACTCCTCTGGGACAAAGGTGTCCCTAACTAAGCAACAATGGCAGTTTTCAAAGGAAAGTAAAGATACATGACAATGCTTCTCCCCTCACCCCATTTACTTCTAACCACGAAACATCCACCTTTCTGAAACAATGTATGTTCATCAGAGTCAAACGTCTTAAGTGATACACACCATGGAGCAAAGATCAGCTTTAACATAAATAAACACCTCTATGTGAACAAAACAAAGCAGAACATTATTTTCCCTTTAGAGACCGAAGATACAGCAGGAATAAACTTAGCCTATATAAGTCCTGTAAAAGAACTGTCACCTCCAAGCTTGACTAAAAGATTAACTTTATTTGGTGAAATGTGTTTATCACAGGCAGGTGCTGCCCTGATTCACCAACTCCTGTTAATTTGAACCTGCAGAGGTACCTTTGATCAGCCCTCTCAGAGCCTACCGGTTTCCTTAGGTGGCTCGGCAAACATCAAAAGAACTGTAAAGTTGACTCTAATCTCAGCCTTCCTGTTTCTACGTCTGCCCACTGGGTTCACACAGCAGCATGTTTTCCTGAAAGGCATTCTCAACTGATTGTAGTGAGTGTCACAATGTTAAACCTACCCATGTAAAGGATAGCGGGTATTCCTCTTTGTAACTCAAATCTCTGCAAATGATGAGTCAGGGGACTCTTAGGCTCATTTGCACTGACATTTATATGGATATGTAAATTAATGCCTGCTAGCCTGATGCTGGAAGTAAGGGAAGAAACAGTTCAGTTTAGAGAACTCTGTTAGAGTAAATCAGTTACTACATGCATCTTCGTAGTCTGTCGATTAAGATGGCACTCAGACAACAGGGCTGGGTGATGTTCTTTGGGACTCTGGAGATGGATTGGGAAATCTGACTTATAAACACGACAAATGTTCCTTTACCAAGATGATTTTATCCTCGAGGGTGGTAGGTAGGTCGATAACATCCTGTCTTTTTATTTTTCCTTTCTTTCTTTCAATTGGCTTCTGCTTTTTACACAGTCACAAGTTAATTCTTGTCCTTGGGCTTTATTTCCCTTTCAAGGCATATACAAAGGGTTTTATGCCTCTGTATTCAGATTTCTAAAGAGCCTTATTTGTTTGTTTGTTTGGTTGTTTTTTTTCACAATGTACTGGTGGGTGTTTTAGAACAAAAGGGGCCAAAGATAAAAGAAAACAGCACTTGTGTAGCCTCAAGCAAGTTATTTGGCAACTGGAAGCCTGGGTTTCTTCACCTCTAAACTTGGTAAGGATAAATACCTAAATCTCAAGGCTATTGAGAGGATTAGATGAGGTAACAAAGTGGAAACTCTAAATATTTTAGAGCAACGCAGGTTGGCTACAAATGTGTTTTGTTGTTGCATTTTCCATAGAAGGACCTACCTGTATACATACACCTACCATTATCTGGGCCAGGCTCAGAGTTCTGCTTCCCCATTGCCACCTGGCAGGTGAGTGTTCCTAATCCAGTTTCAGCCTTTGATCTTATCCTGCCAGGCCCTGATCCTGCCTGTTCTTCCCACCTCCAGCCTGCCTTTCTCCAGTTTCTTACAACAGCAGCAGTTACGTTCCTTTCCCCTATCTTTAATGCTATTGGCATTTCCTTCTCCAATAGGATGTTACACAAGACAGGGGGGTGAGGGCTTCAGAAATAGGTTGTTGGCTGCAGAGTGGTGGCCCTTACGCTGAAGACAAGGTAATCATCATCTCTCTCACACTAAGCTGTTTGAATTTGCACTGACAACATTTCTGCAAATTTCAAAACAATATCAGTTCATAGTTACTTGAGGGCTGAGTATCCAGAGCCTCTGATTTGCTTTCTCCTCTTCCGCATCAGTGGAATACTCTGAAGAGATCTGAATTTACCTTATGTGATTTTTCTTCTGTTCTTATGAAAGATGTTAAATTTATTATGAGTGGGGGACAGAAACATATCTTTTCATTTTTTTTTCTTGGAGGTTAGAAGCACTTTTAAGGGCCATTTAGATGCGATGAGAAAACTGGGCTTGTCTCTTAGCCTCTCCAAGCCTCAGTTTCCTCATTTCTTTGTTTGAAACTTCAGAGAATATTTATCACATATCACAGCCAATCTTTTACTAGAAACAATGACTGGTCTACCGGAATCTCATTTGTCTATTCTTGGAGGGCATGCTTTTGCTTCTGCTTCATTCCCTAGCTACTCAAGGAAATTTTCTTTCCTTCGACACCTTTCTTTACTCTTTGCTGTCCTTTTTTCTTTCCTTAATCCATTTAAAGAATTTATTTGCCAAGTTATCATAAAGGATATCATAAAGAGGTTCGTAGGCTGAGATCCAAAAAGGTCCTGAGTGCAGCAGCTTCCATCCCCATACGGCACTGGTGTGTGCCCCGGCCCTGCATGTGGGTCTGTTCACCAACCCGGAAGCTTCTTACTTTTTGTGATTTTGACACACAGCTGAAGCTGGCACCTGATGTCCAAGGAAGAATACTGAGCTTAGCTTCAAAGGAACAAAGTATTAATATGAGGCCAGCATGCCACTAACTTCTCTAAACTGGTTTTCTCACCAATAAAGCAAAGGGTTGGATAAGATGATCTCTTTAGCCTCTGAAAGCTTTCAATTTCTAAGAACAGATCCAGTAACTGAGTAGCTTATTTGCAATCAATAAAAGTGCCGTAAAATATGAATCATCAGTGTTCTCCAAGTGATGAAATTTACTATTCTCCAAATGATAAAATGTCTCCTTTTTTTTTTTTTTTTGGACAAAACTATCAGAAGGGTGATTATAAACCGTAGGGATGACTCGTTTTTCCAGGAATGAGAACACTGGATGTTAAAGTATTAAGTTGAAGTGTCTACGTGCTTTGATTCAGTTATAGTTCAGGGGAATTGTGAAGAAGTAGCTGACAGGGAACAGAATATGGAGGTGGGAAACAGAATGGGGTGATGCTATTGATAAGTTTTTAATCTTTTTCTTAAATAAGTCCCTTTAGCATTTCATATAATAATGTTTTGGTGATGATGAACTTCTTTAGTTTTTCCTTGTCTGGGAAGCTCTTTATCTGTCTGATTCTAAATGATATCTTTACTGGGTACAGGTTTCTCGGCTGTAGGTCCCCGCTTTACATGACTTCAAACATTTCTTGCCAACCCTTCTAGCCTGAAAAGTTTTTTTTTTTTTTTTTTTTGAGAAATCAGCTGACAGTCTTATGGGAATTTCCCCTCTAGGTGACTGTTTTTCTCTCCTTACATTTAAGATTCTCTGTTTAGTCCTGGCTGGTAGCACAGTGAATAAGGTGCCAGCCTGCAAACCCAAAGGTTGCTGGTTTGATTCCCCAGCCAGGGCACATAACCAGGTTGCAAGCCAGGTCTCCAGCCAGGTCTTTAGCTGGAGGCAGGTGAAAGGCAACCATACATTGATGTCTTTCTCCCTTTCTGCCTCTCTCCCTTCCCCTCTCTCTGGAAATAATAAATAAAATCTTTAAAAAAAAAAAAAAAAGGACTCTCTGTTTATTTTTAAACTTTGACATTTTAATTTCTGATGCATCTTGAAGTGGGCCTCTTTGCATCCATTTTGTTTGGGGCTCTGTGCTTCCTGGACTTGCATGTTTACTTTCTTCACCAAATTAGGGAAGCTTTCCTTCATTGTTTTTCAAATGGATTTCCAATTTCTTGCTCTTTCTCTTTTCCTTCTGGCACCCTTAGGGTGTGAATATTGGAACACTTAAAGTTGTCCCAGAGGCTGCTTACATTATCCTCATTTCTTTGGATTGTTTTTTCTTCTTGTTGTTCTGATTGGTTGTTTTTTGCTTCCTTATGTTCCAAGTCATTGCTTTGATTCTTGGCTTCATTCACTCTACAGTTGTTTCTATGTAAATTGTTCCTTATTTCAATTAGTAAATCATTTGTTTATGACTGGATCTTTTTTATGCTGTTGAGGTCCTCATTAAGTTCCTTAAGCATCCTTATAATCAGTGTTTTGAACTCTGCATCTGATACATTGCTTATCTCTATTTTGTTCAGCACTTTCTCTAGATTTTTTACCTATCCTTTCATTTGGGCCATGTTTCTTTGTCTCCTCATTTTGGCAGCCTCCCTGTGTTTGTTTCTATGTATTAGATAGAGCTGCTATGACTCTCTGTCTTGGTAGCATGGCCTAATGTAGTAGGTGTCCTATAGCACAGCCTCCCCTATGACCCAAGCTGGGTATTTGAGGATCTGACAAGAACAACCAAGGCTCAACTCCAAAAGGAGGGTGCAGTGTTTGTTGTTGTTGTTTGTTTTATAGTAGTTATTCCAATGGGTGTTATTAGGTGGTAACTTATTGGTGTTCTGACTCACATTTCCCTTATAACTAGTACTATTGAGCATCTTTTCATGTGCCTATTGGCCATTTGTTTACTTTTCTTTAGAGAAAAGTGTAATCAAGGCCTTTGCTCATTTTTAAATCAGTTTATTTTAATTTTTGTTAAATTGTAGTGATTCTGTGTATATTCTGGATATTAACTTCTTACAGATATATGATTTGTAAATATTTTTTCTACCATATTTTTATTTAACCTATTTTCTCTTTTTTAAGATTTTATTTCATTATTTTTAGAAAGAGGGGAAGGGAGAGAGGCAGAGAGAGAGAGAGAGAGAGAGAGAGAGAGAGAGAGACATCAATGTATGGTTGCGTTTCACCTGCCTCCAGCCACAGACCTGACTGGAGACCTGGTTTGCAACCTGGTTATGTGCCCTGGCTGGGGAATTGAACCTGCAACCTTTGGATTCGCAGGCTGGCACCTTATCCACTGTGCTACCAGCCAGGGCTATTTAACCTATTTTCAACAAAGAAATTAGATTGCATTCATCTTATCTGCAAGGCACTGATTTGTGATCTCTCATAAGATTAGCTAATAGTTTCAGTATATTTACAACTATCTCAGTCAGCTCAGGCTGCCATAAAAAAATAAAACATGGTCTTGGTAGCCCAAATAAAACCATATTTTTTAGTTCTAGAGGCTGAAAAATCTAAAATCATAATGCCAGCACAGTAAGGTTCTAGTGAAAGTTCTCTTCCTGACTTATAGATAGGACCCTTGTTGCTATGGTGGAGAGAGAGAGTGACCATGATCTCTGATGTCCTCTTTCTCCTCCTCCTCCTCCTCCTCCTCCTCCTCCTCCTCCTCCTCCTC
>PVIW01005351.1:0-108894 GCA_004026585.1 Noctilio leporinus
AAGGAATAGGCCTTCAGTTGTCAGGGGGAAAGGGGTTGGGGGGAGGGGGGAGGCAGAGGCAAGAAAGGGGAGCAGCTTAGACAAGAACCTAGTATAAAGGAACCATGTACATGGACAACAGGTAGGATTGACTTTGGGGGGAATGGGTAGGTGGGGAGGGGGACAGAGGGGAGCAAAAAGGGGATGGATGTAATACAACAACAATAAAATTAAAAATAAATAAATAAATAAATAACTGACTCTTACTTGGAAAAAAAAAAAGAAAAGTAAGACATTCGCAGTTTTGATCAGATGAGCATACCAAAGCAATTACAAGCATACAGGATTTCTTGAATACAGAGAAATAGAAATTAATCTTTTCAAGAGGAATGTAAGGAGTGATATTTAAGAACCTAGCCAGATACAATTTTAAAAGAACTTGCTCTATATCTTATGAGTTATTCTTAATAAATATTTAGTAACACATTCTTTATGCTCTCTGAGGCCTGTTTCTGATAGAATACACATATACACTCAGCAACTACATAGCATCAAAAGTTCCGATCCTACCATCTTGGTTTCCAATGTAGTAAGAAAACCACCAGTGAACTGCTTTGGTCAAAGATTCTGGAAATAGGGTTGACAATCAAAAAACAAACAATACTTTCGTATATAGCTAAACCAAAAAAGCATATTTCAGAAGTGCTGTTGGTTTGGGAAAAATACTTGAAAAGTATCAATAAAGTTTTGAGAACATTCTCCACAGGACTCTACACTATTCATGTCATAGTAAATGCTAGAGGGATAAAGCAATTGGTTAATTGTTAGTTTTGGGGGACCTATGGGTAAGGCATCATTCTACGCTGCTTCCTAATAAAATAAAACTTGATTCCATTTTAGTGCTTTCACTGCCTCTAGTATCAATTATAAACTTCCAAATTGAAACTGTGACATGTATTCTATTACTAGACCACTAAAAATCTGTCATCTAAAACCCTCCATACAACTTAATTATTTTCTTCCATTATTGCTCTTGTTAAACAAGGTATCACAATAGAGATCCAAGCTAACATTCTCATCTCACATTTCCTTGCCCTTGTGATGAATTGCCAAAGATCTTAACTCCTTTTCCATTTCCTCAACCCATGCAGGATTTTTCACAGTAGTGCTGTGGGCACATTACGCAGGAGCACCCACAGCTGCTAGATGCTCACCACAGCCCCCAGCCACAGCTACCATTGTCCTCATGTGTTGTTCAACACGGTGGTTGAAGACTACTCGACCTTATTTCTTATAAGTTCCCAACTCAGATGCAAAGTTCTCTTTCTGGCTTTTTCTTCTCTGCTTGTTCTTCTATTACTTCCCATGGAATTCACTGTCATCTTTCTGGCCACACTCTGCAGTGGATTCACTTCTCTCTCTCCCTTTTTTCCTCTTCCTCCATCCATTCCTCTCTCCTTCCTTTCCACCCCACCGTTTCCCTCTCTTTCTCTGTCCTTCTCTCTTGTTTCTCAGCCAATTGAGAACAAAAACTGTGTATTGTTCACCTTTGTGTCTGTAGCACACACCAAAGTGTGTTTCATAAATATTGTTTAATTGAATTAAATTGCTTGCTTTACAGAGGACTGCAGGCTGTTCCATCCCAGGAGCATTTGAATCATGCCAATTGGCTTCCATCCAATTGTAACTACTAAGCCAAGCCTGGCAGGGAGTGTAGTCACTTAGAGAGCTTTTAAGAATACAGGTTCAAGGGCCCTATTCCAGAATTGCTGAATCAGACTCTGTCTCAGAGAGACCTGAGAAATGGTATTTTACACGAGTTTTACAGTGATTCTCTCTGAAACCACACCTTGTACTAGAACTTTTTTCATTTCTTTGTACTGTGAAGAAAATAGGGAGATACTCCCCAGGAAAACCTCTGCCGCTCTTCTATTTTATTGGACAGCCTGCAGGAAAGTGGGGTTTACTACATCAAATAATAAAGTACATAGACTGAAAAGTTGCTGTCAAGAGAGAAGCTTAAATTATTCAAAGATATAGGGAAAATGTTTGGCAAAGATAAAAATTCTAAAATATATTTCTCCTTTTTTGTGAAGATATGTAAAAGTAAGCACATTTCTAATAATTTAGATGTTTGGCATCCATTTCCAATTATATTTATGTTTGAAATATTTCTTTTCACAATCATTTATATATTGTTCTTTTACTGTGCCAAATAGGTTTGCAAATGCCATTGTGTGTCATAGAATTTCAATCTGGGCTGGACTGTTAGAAATCTGAATCACCCTTTTCCTTCTTTCTTCATTGGATGATTTCTATGTTCCTTCTGTCAAGTACCTCTAAGGGTAATCATGTGTATGACTAATTATTTTTTTAAATAATCAGTATGGAAAAAAATGATGTGCAATGTGAATGCTATTGTGTGAATACTAGGCTAGAAAAGTCAAAAATTTCCAAGTCTTCTCTCACCTCAGTCACTTCTCTGCCAAGTGAGCTTCCCAATGGGAATATAAATGAAGGGTAAATGGTTGAGTAAAGCAAAATGCCACCTGAGTTTTGAGGAGAAATGACCCAAACTCAGAGATAGCCATCCTTAAAAACCTGGGACAGAGTATATAATTTAGGTTTAAGGAGGTTTCTCTCCCTCCTTTCCTTCTAGCTGAAACCTATAGCTAACCCTTTAGCCACCTTTGGGCCAGGGAATATGGGACAGGATAATGAAAAGACAAGAGTGCTGGACTCACTAATAAGAAATTATCTTGCCTTCCCCTAGGTGGAAGACACCCTCTGCCTATTATCACAGTTGTTAGAGGGAAGGGGAAAAAAGTTAATTGGTGACCTGGTCATGGGCTGGGCTTCTCTGCAACTTAGAGGAAGCGAGAGGATAAAGCCAAAAGAAAAACAAACAAACAAACAAAAGCAAACAATCTATATCCTTCCAATTCAAGATGAGATATTACCTTGGAAAGGAGAACTAGGCAGGCTGTGCATGAACTTGAATGATGCCAGTAACCTGCATATGTAGAACTAAATGGAGATCAAGCAAATGAGATCAAGCAAAGGTTTTTATTCACAGCTTGCTATGAATCATCAGTCACCATCACTGGCATTTAGGCAGAGACCCGAAGACAGACAGAGGGGTGGGAGAGCTCTACCGTGGAAAGCAGGGAAGGCTTCCTGTGTGCCCTGATTGGAGGCTCTTGGCCTAAGGAAGCTGCAGGCAGGCCAACTACAAAATGAAGTACCCTGTGGGATGCATATTTTTCTCTGGTAGGTCCTAAATTGGAACCGGAGACAAAAATTAGGGAAGCTGTCTGTTACTAATGACGTCTTGACCATTTTTTAATCTAAGTGTTACCAAAGTTATCATTTGGCTTCCTGAGTTGTGACTAGAGATAGCAGTCTGACTTCCTACACGTCTGACTCAGCAAGCTAGTTATGGGCTATACTTTCTGAAGATAAAGGGTTGACTTCTTGGGTGGGTTGCTGCAGGTTGTGGTTCAGTTCTATTTCTTTATATGGTTGGCCATTGCCTATTTGTATATTCAGTTTTTATTTACAGTCTTGCTACCACTCAAACAGTACATATTCCATGAACCAGCAGTATCCAAGATCGATTGTGAGCTTGTTAAAAATGTAGGTCATCAAGTCCCTACCAGATCTTCAAAATCGGAACCTACTAAGTAATTCTTATGCAAATTAATGCTTGAAAAACTCTGGGCCATAATTCAACCTCATTGTACCACAGGCAAACTCTATCCTTATTTCAATAACAAGAAAATCAAAATTTAGATGGGCTTAGTGACTGGCCTAAGCATGTCTAGAAAGTGACAGAGCTAGAACATGAACCTAGCTGACTCCCAAGCTCTACCTTTTGTGCCCAGCCTGAATATAATTACTAAATTTTCTTTAAAAAAGGACTAATAAGTGCCATGGGGTAATGCAGTAATGTGTGCCAAGTGGGACTGCAAGAAAAATTCTTCTTAATAGGAAGCACTGGGCAATTAAATGAATTGTCAGTGCATTTGATAAATGTCAGACTTTGATAAATCTCATTCAGGGACATCAAGGTTAGTGAGTATTGGGTAGCAAAGGCAGGGGTGTTCCTACTGTTATTGGGGACTCCTCAGAGGGTCCTCATTGGAGCATAGGCTGTTGAGCTTTGCCATTGGACATTTCTGTCTTTACAGAGAAAACAAGGGGGATTAATAATCTACAATTGTTATTAAACATAATCCCTTCACAGAAAATGTCACTATACAGATTGCAACAAAGGTAGAATTGTATAATGTACATATGATTCCTGAATTCCTCCTCTGTCTGGAAATAATGTTTTTACCTTTTTAACTCTATGTTTTAGGGTATAGAGAAGGGCATGCCCTCAATGTTCCAAAGAGTTAGAAAGTTGTAATTTTATGTCACCATTGAAACTGACTCTTTGACTTCTGGTCAAGATGGCAGCATAGGTAGACATGACTCCCCTCCTTGTACAACCACATAAAAATTACAACTAAACGATAGAATAACCATTACCCAAAACTATCAGAAGTTGAGTTGAGTGGAAGTCTAATAATTATGGAATTAAAGAATCCACATCCATCCAGACTAGTAAGAGGGGTAGAGAAGTGGATGGGCTGGCCCCACACCCATGTATGGTGGATAAAAATTTGGGAGGAATATCTTGGAAGCAAGGAGTCCTAGTACTACACTAGGACCCCCAACCCAGGTTTCCCATGCCAGGAAGATAAATCCCCAAAACTTCTGTCTGCAAAAACCTGTGGGGATTGAGTCTAAGGAAGAAACTTCTGGAGCACCAAGCAGTTCCTCTTAACCCACACACACACTTAGACTCACTCCTTCTGAGCTCTAGCACCAGGGCAGCAGCTTAAAAGGTATCAATAGCATACAAGAAAGTACTGAAATGTCTGGCATTTGTCAGGTGAGAGCTGGGGGACAGCCTTCTTGCAGCTAGAAGAGAGGTCAGAGGCCATTGTTTCTTTTCTGAACCCTATCCCCCAAAAGCCACAAAGTCAGCAGGCTGGTACCTTATCTGAGACTCCATCAACCTATCTGATACTGTTTGCACCTCCTGGGAGATCCCCTGAGAGTTCATCCCATCCAACTTGCAGGCCCACCCGAGCTGCAAACAGGAATTTTCCATGTGACTGGCTCGTCTAGGCTCAGGCTTCACAATGTCCTAAAACCTTTCAAATAAGCAATAGTCAGCCTCAGTGAGTCCCCTGGTCACCTATACCTCTTGCTAAGGGGCCCTGGGCCTGGCACTATCAGCAGCCTGCTTAGATTCACAGTTTTGCTTTACCTGGAAATCTCTAAGCCCAGCACGAGTAGCAGCATCTCATATTGCTGTATAGCTCATGCAGGGTGGCCTTGGGCAGAACACAGGTAGGGCTGATGTTGGCCTGCACCACCTGGGAAACCCCAGGGTCTGCACACCCAGTGAACAGCTACAGACCATGTTGGAGCAATGCCATTCTGCCCCAGCACAGCTGGTTGTTCATGGAGGGTGATGACTGGCCTGGGTAAATTCCTCCCATTAATCTGCTAATTACAACCAAGGCTCAACTACGAGAGGAGGGTGTACTCAGCCCACACTAAGAGTACACCTTGAGTACCCAGCTTGGGTGAAGGGGAGGCTGTGCCACTGCATCCTACAGGACACCTACCAAGACAGGAAGTCATAGCACCTCTACATAATACATAGAAACAAAGACAGGGAGGCTTCCAACATGAGGAGACAAAGAAACTTGCCCCAAGTGAAAGAACAGAATAAACCTCCAGAAAAAGAGCAAAACAAAATGGAGATAAGCCTTCTATCAGTTTCAGAGTTCAAAACACTGGTTATAAGGTTGCTTAAGGAACTTAGTAAGAACCTCAACAGCATAAAAAATATCCAGTCAGAAACAAAGGATACACTAATTGAAGTAAAGAGCAATTTATAGGGAAACAACAGTGGATTGGATGAAGCTGAGAATCAAATAAATAATTTGGAACTTAAAGAAGGAAAAAACAACCAACAAAATAATAAGAGAAAAGAAAAAATAAATAAATGAGGATAGGAAGCAGCTTCTGGGACAACTCAAGCATTACAAATTAGCACCATAGGAGTGCCAAAAGAAGAGAAAGAGCAAGAAATTGGAACTCTATTTGAAAAAAAATAAAAAGAAAGAAAGAAAACTTCCATAATTTGGTGAAGGAAATAGTACAGAGAGTCCCAAACAAGATAGACACAAGGAGACCCACTCCAAGACACATCATAATTAAAATGCTAAAGGTTAAAGATAAAGAAAGAATCTTATAAGTGGCTAAAAGAGATTGGCATGAAATAATCAAAGTCAAGAAAAGCAGAGACCTACAGCCAAGATTGCTCTACCCAGAAAAGATATCATTAAAATTGAAGGGAAGATAAGAATCTCCAGATGAAAAAAACTAAAGGTGTTCATCATCACCAAACCATTATCATATGAAATGTTAAAGGGACTTACTTAAGAAAAAGAAGGTTAAAACTATGAACAATAAAATAGCAATAAATACATATTTATCAACAATTGAATCTAAAAAACAAACTAAGCAGACAAGAACAGAGACAGAAACATGGACACAATGAGCATTTTGATGGTTGCCAAATAGGAATGGAGTGTGGAGGAATGAGTGAAGAGGTGAGGGGACAAGGAAGTAGAAATTGGTAGGTACAGAACAGCCATGGGGACATAAATAAGGTCACTAAAGGAAATGATAAGGCCAAAAATCCTATATGCATGACCCAATGGTCAAGAACAAGGGAGTGGGGATTGCCTGAGGGATGGGGATGCTGGGTGGATAGGTGCAAAGTGGAAAAAATAGTATAATCAATAAAATATAATTTAAAAAATATATTTTTAAAAAAGAACTGTCTCAAAAACAATTAGGTTATAAAATTGTGTCATCATGACACAACCACAGTCCGTGCAACCAGTGAGGGATAAATGTATTTTCTTAGCTCTAAATCAGTGATTCCATCATGCCCTAGAATCTTGACTGTGGATTATAGGTAGACCTTTCCAGGTTCCCAATGGCTGGGTAGATTATAGAAGCATCTGAAAAAAGACCACAGGTGAGTGTTAAAAGGTCCTTAACAAAGATTGATATCATTCAAAGTTCAAAATGAAACTACGGGCCATTGTACTTAAGTTTCACTTTTGCTTCTGTCTCTCTTTGTCTTTGTTCTAACTAGAGTGAGCCAAGAAATGCAATTAATTGATACTATTTTTAGAATAAAGGATTGCATATTTCATTGAAAAATATATGATAAAACTACTTTTTCTCTAAATTTTTCTGTAACCAAAATGGGGAAAATTATCTTTCTCCATTCATGTATTTTTTTAATTCATATATAACTTTTCACCTGATAATAACTCTCAGAACAGGAAGTATAAAGACTACAGAAATAAATAATATAAACAGGGAGTGATCACAAAATCCATCAGTTAATAGCAGATGTCAAGTTTTAAATTTTTTTATTTTATTTTATTATTTTTAGAAAGAGGGGAAGAAAGAGGGCAAGAGAGAGAGGCAGAGAGGGAGAGAGACATCAATGTGTGGTTGCTTTTCACCTGCCTCCAGCCACAGACCTGTCTGGAGACCTGGCTTGCAACCTAGTTATGTTGCCCTGGCTGGGAATTGAACCTGGGACCTTTGGGTTCACAGGCCGGCACCTTATCCACTGTGCTACCAGCCAGGGCCAAGTTTTAAAATTTTTACTACAAAATATCATAAGGTAATTTGAATATTCTTTTTTTAATTTAATTACAGTAGAGAAAAATTTAATTTTGGATAAATGTCCATCTGAACTTAGCTGAACTGTCTAATAAAAAATATAAAAGCACACACAGTCTATTGAGTAAATTTTCATAACAAAATTGAAAGGCAGCATAATAGATATACCAGTTTTAAGTAATAATCTACTGGGAAAGAGTTAAAACAGAAGTGAAGAGGAATATTCATATATATATCCCTCCCATCCCCAAATACAGTTATGCTTTCATTCTTTTTCCATGGGATATGCTATCTCATCCTTTACATACAGGAAAAGACATTAAGAGAAAAAGAAAACCAGTTCACTTCCTTTGAGACTCTAGACCTTCCCTAGAACACTGTGTTCAGGTTCATGTTTTATTTATATAGTATGCTTAATACTACTGTTAAGTCATGAAAACTTTGGGCATTATTTTTCATGAATCAAAATACCAGTCTATAGAGATAACAGACCTAGAAGTGAACAGGTTAGAAAAAAAACTGTATTTTCATGTCTTTCAAAAGTCTACAAGAGATGTTTCATGAAATCCCAGACCTAAATGCAACTTAGTTTGAAAATGACAAATCAATGTGGCAGCTAAAAACAATTGAGCCCTTTTAATTTCTAAATCATTTTTATCACATACACAAAAGTATTCTTTAAAAGTTTTAAATGCTTCCAAAACATTCAATTCATCTATCTGATACGATACACATTTTTATATTTCATACTTTTTCTAAAATATTAAACATATATGGACAAGACTATTGGTAAAATATTTTCCCAAATCAGGCAGAACAGTAATGAAATTGTAACATAAGACATACTGAGAGCCAGAAAGAAAAGCCTTAGATTCTGAGAATGCAAATGAAGAACAAGCAAAATTTATGGCTGCACTCATTTTAAGTTGGAAATGCTTTGTTATTAATGGGGAGGAAAGTGATGATAAATATAGCACAGACATCATTCAACACTGAGATCCCCAAAATGACAGAAAGTATTTTAATTACAAACTCAGTATGCATTGCTTACATTCATTAAAAAGCCAAATTGTAATTTTATTTTTACTTTATGAATTTTCCTTTGGTATTCAAACCCAGAGAAGGCATCATATTTCCACTTTGACTGCAAATTCAGTATTGCTGAGGGATACTTAATAGGTGCTTGTGGTGGTTTCAGGGTAAATTCAAAGAAAGTTGAAGACTTGGATGAGTCACAAAGCCAACATCTTTAAGTACAATGGAAAATGCTTTACATGTGGTGCACATTTTTCCTATTGAGAAGATAAATATACGAAAATTCAGGAACACAGAAAATAATGTCTGGTCTTCTTAAGCAAAAGGTATACAGTAACAGGATAAAACATTATGATAGAATCTTAATTTTATTTGAAGAATGCATGTTTTACAAAGTAATAAATACAAAGGAATGCTGGTATTCCTTTCTGATTCTCAGAATGAAGTGGAAAGATTTTACATAAGAACTGTTTATTGTTGCATTTAAAGCTTAACCAGCTCCACAGATAATATTGTTTCTCAATGAAATGAGCTAAACCTGAGTAAAAAATTAAATGTTCAGGTGATAAGAGTTCTCTTCTTTTAATCTAATTCTCAGAACAGTCCTGCTGAAAGAAGAAAACAACAGGACAAAGAGGATAAAACATTAAACAGAAAGTCGGAAACCTCAGGTGGCTGCTAGTAACAATTTATTTAACTTCAGGCACATCACTCTTTTCAACTTCCAGTCTTAGGAATGCTAGTGTTGATGCTAGTGTTGATCATTATTTCTTGATGTTTCATATTTTCCATACTAATAATATTAACTAAAACAATATTAATAGTTACAACAATACTAAGATGAGAGAAGCATTGGAAAATAGTGGAAAGAACACGGCAATAAGAGTCAGGCAATGTAAGTTCTAATTACTTCTCTGTTAGCAGCTTGTGGAATGACCTAGAATGAATCCCCTCTCTGGGTCTTAGTTTCTTTGTCCCCCTTTTTTGTTTTCTGATATGGAGGACAAAAATAATTTAAATTCTACATAACTCTAGGATTTCAGGTACATACTTCATGCAAAACCACACACACACACACACACACACACATACACACCCCTACATATATAATAGTTGAAAAGAAAAACAAAGCAACATGCCTGCCTAATAAGTATTTTTGTAGTTGCAATATGACAGAGCCCATCAACACACTAGTGCTGTTGCATTATCTTGTTTTATATTGATTTAAAAAATCAAGCATGTCCTGCAATTTCTATTTTATCAAAAAATATCCTGAGATTTTTTCCAGGAATTAGGCTTTAAATATATGTTTCTACAAATACTTTTGTAATGAACCAGATGGAAAGAAATTGCATGATTTCAAATATTCATTTTATCAAACCGTGCCTTTGTTTTTACTGACTTTACAATAAATTATTGACATTGAACTTGTAAAAGAAAAATGTTACTCCTATTATTTTATACATTAAAATTCTAATATATAAATGTGACTAAAGATTCATATTTTTTAAGCTTGTCTATCTTGAATAGACTATTCCATAAATTCTCTCTTGCCTATCATCTTGAATAATTTTAAACAATTGGCCAAAGAAGAAATCTAAAAGTTGTCTTAAATTTGACACTGAAAAAGCAATGTTTCTATTTGCTCACAGTTGGTTGCCTGATGAATTTCTTCTAAGGCAGCTTTGAATGTAGAGAATGTCATTGTAATCCTGGGAAGGTCCTGACAAGAATCAAAAGTCTTTACTGATAAAGAATACTTTGCAACCCATAATGAATACTTTCATTCCAAGTAAATACTGCTCATTCCAGATGGAGATAGTCTCTTCTAGTGGAAACAGAGAAGAGCTGACTGGAAATCAGCCTTTGCTTGGGGGCAAAACATGCCCATCATACCAAGGACATTAGTGGGACAGATTCCTTTAGAGGCAAATACTGTCCTACACTGTTTTTTCACTGTCAAGAAATGCCATGATCTTTGCCTCCTTTAGCTCAGTGAAACCATCCTGCTTCATTTGTCTAAGGTTCTGTGCTAACTTAATTAATGCTTCTCACTATTAAGTGGGCAAATTATCATAAAATTGGAGATAAGGTTTAAGGTAGAATAGAAATAGAAGTGTGTTAATTTTTACCTCTTTTATAAAACCAATCAAAACCCTAATAGTTATATTAATATGAATTTAATGTTTTATAGTATTATTTTAGGAAAATATAGAAGCACTTAAAAAGAAGAGGAAAACTAATGCCCTGGCCAGGTGCTCAGGTGGTTGGAGCATCATCTCTACACCAGAAGGTCATGAGTTTGACTCCCAATCAGGGCACATTCTAGGTTGCAAGTTCGATCTCCAGTTGAAGCACATACAGGAAGCAACAAATCTGTTTCTCACATCGATGTTTCTTTTTCTCTGTCTCTGTCTCTCTGTCTCTGTCTTTCTCTCCTTCTCTTTTTCTTTCTCTCTCTGCCCCCCATTCCTCCCTTTCTTAAATCAATAAACATATCCTTGAGAAGATTAAAAATACATTAAAAAGAAACTAACAATGTATTTTCTCTTAAAAGATGAGAAACTATAACAGTGAAAAAAGCTAAGAATATATTTCAACATTTCAAATGAACATTACAGGTAGAAAGAAAGAGAATGAATAAAGCCAAAGAATAATCTGCTCAGCTAAAATTTAAAAGTTAGGATTTAAATTTTCTAATCCTCATTTTGAGTTGTTTAATTAAATTTTTATTTTTAAGATTATTTGTGCCGTGTCTATCTGAAACACACCTTCACATCTGCTACCCTGTAAACAGCTTTATAAAGAGTTGTTTTTCTGGTTTCCCTGGGATTAAGGTCTGAGGATGATTTCTGTCTCTAATCCATTTCTGTAAATATGAAACTGCAGTCAAGCATTGCAAACTTATGTCTCTATGTGAGCAGGTTGAGTCAAAGTAAACCCAATAGGCTTCAGGCTGCTTTTATTCAGCCTTTTGTTTAGTTCTTGGTATCCAGATTAACCTTGAGTGACATGATTCAGGCTGACATTCTCACTAAAGTTCTCACATAATTTTCTTCTCAGGCTTAAAAGCTAAAGCATAGAAACATGAAGAAAAAAGTGGTTCTTGACTGTAATTCTATGAATAGCCTTCTTGTTTACATGTGAATGAAAAGACAGAGGCAAATCACCTTTGCGATCTTGCATTATTAAATGTAGCTATTCCCGTAAGAGTTGAGAGAAGGTGAGTAAACACCTCATCAAAATCTACAGAGACAATCAGTGCAGAAAAGCTGCATCAAACATTATGTGATCATTTTCCTCTTAATATCATCTGTTTCCTAAGCTCACTGGTAGCATTAGAGCAGTACATAACTTGAATAGCAATGCGTGCCCTTGTCCTAGTTAAACTAGCAGTGCAATTGCAAGAATAATGGCCTGATATTCCAGCTTATAGATGTTGCTAACTTCTTAGCAAATTGTGCAGTCCATCCTACTGTGGATCATTACACGGAAGTCTGACACTCAACTTCTGAGCAAACTCTGTGACCCTATCTTACTGTTATTTTTTATTGGAGTTTAGAATTCAACACTATTCTACCTCGTTTCCTACTTTCACCTGTTTCTCAGTGTTTAATCATTTATTTAACTATAATAGTCGGCAAAGCATATTTCAAATGCTTAAACAAACATTCCCTCACATGCACCTACACACAATACACATTAACATTTACCATAGCCCTTTGCCCTAGTGTCTGATTCTCAGTTCCAAGAGGTACACCTTAAAAATATAAAGAGCCAGAATTTGTGCCCAAACCAACAGTTGTTTTCAATGCAAGGTCTGCAAACTATGTGCCTGGGCTTCACCTGGGATGCATATTAAAAAGGCAGATATCCTAAACTCAATCCTTGACTGACTGAATTGAAATTACTGGAGAATTCTTCCACAAATTTCATTTTGAAAGACTCTAAAGATATAAACATAAAGTCTTAATTTTCTAAGTTTCCTGTCATGTCTCTTTATAAAACTAATTAAGGTTGCCCACCCAAGCAGCATCAAATCTCACACTCTTCACCAGCACTCACTAGCCACCCCACCCCACCCCACCACCAACCATCTTTTTGCTATAGCTATTGAACTATAGTTTTTGCCTGATTCCGTGGCCAGGGGCCATTGAGAGTGAAAGCTATTCAGTTGTATATAAGGACAAGTGAACTCCATTGCCCCCACCTCATCACTGGAACAAGAGATCTTAAGTGACACACAAGCTGTTTGATTAGCAAGTATTCAATCTATTTGCCCATTTCCAGGTGATCAGCTGGCCCTTGCATGACTCCTGTAGAGTCAGGTAAGGATGAAGATTGGAAAGTCCTGTGAAACAATGGGAGCATCAATAGGATCTCTCCAGTCAACATGTTACCGTTTGCATTAGCAGTTATGATTCTCCTCTCGTTTGAGTGACAGGTCATTGAGATAATTGGGCATGCTTTCATAAACTCAGTAAAAGAAAAAAAATAAACATGCTATAGTTGGCAGGAGAAAATTGCAGAAGTAATAAGATAAAATAATCAGGGTAAAGGAAGAAAGCCCATGATTTTCAATAGAAACCATTTAAGGCTTAAAGGATTCATTATATTATCTGTTTATTCAATTTTAGAACATCATAAAGAGTCTCCTAGGTAGCTAAATGAATTTCTTCCCTGACTTCTACCCTTTCTTTGAAGATCTCAGGATTCATAAAGCTCATGCAAAAGCATTCCATGCCAATAGTTTTATTATTTTGCTGAAAATTTTTTCATTAGATTGAGCAAATTCTTCCACTTTTTAAGTCGCACAATTGGTTCTGGACCTGCTCTCTGGTACCCCATTAGCAACACTAGTTCTAGACCTCCAGGATAATCCTTCACAGAACTGAAGACAATGCTCATGCCTATGTCCTTGGATTCAGCAAACATTTCTTCCCAGGGACACTTTAAATTTCTCCCTTGATCCTCACTGTGTTTGCTTTTGAAAGTGCATGTTTACCTGTGTCTCTTAGAATGTGGTACTCTGAGCTAAAGAGAAGATCCCAGGTGTGGCTAGACAGCTAGTTTATCATATAATTTGTTCTGAACACTAGATTTTATAATACAACCTGAAATTTCCACTTTTATTTATTTATTTTTGTGATTATCATAATAATATTCAATAAGAACTCAGAGGCCGCTAAAACTTTTGAGCCTCTTCCTTACCGCACACCACCGGTATGCTGTATTTAGTCAAATCTCCCCTGGTCTAAACTGAGTCTTTTCATTTTTTAAAATGAAAATATAGAAATAAATTCATTTACTGATTATATTTTATTATTTTTTATCTTGAATAATTCAGCTCACAAAATGAATGCTGACTTTTTTCCCCAATATTTAAACTGTCCTTCTAAGCACCATGCCATGTTCAAATGTAATAGACCTGTTATTTTGGTGAGGAAATATTATTTAAATGAGTTATTATTGAAAAAAATTTAATTTTCATATTTTAAAAATACTTTCAAAACATATTATAAAAAATAAATATACCAAATATTATTTATCAAATCATTTCTATTTATTCACATAGTCTGTGACATATGTGAGTATATAAACAAGTTGAAATGATTTATATTTTTCACAGAAACTTTATGATTATATTCACTTTTATGGTATATAACCTACATTTATTTCAGTTAGATATATCTGTCTTATATCTAGAGAGCAAGTTTATATAATCCCATTTAGGTCTATCACAATAAAATACTTATTGGATGCTTATAACCTATGTTAAAATAGTTATTCAGCATGTAACACAGTAACAGACGTAAATGCTGTATATATATGAATAAAATGGTCAAGGTATCATGGAGCACATGAGTCATAATCTAATGATAAAGACAAAATCAATGTACATGCTTATATATATATATATGTATGTAATTACAATGTGTGATAAGTATGATAATGGAAAGGAACAAACAGAACAAAATAGGATGGATAGCCTACTTAAGTAGGGTGGTCTGTACAACTTTTATTAACTAACCCCATACCAAGGTATTTATTACCAATAAAAGAAATTGATTCCATTTCTGCAATAGTTTACAATGGCTATTTGGAATTGTACAACTCTTAAAGGTTTTTGTGGCTATTTGAGTAAGCCTTAAAACACCATTATTATATAGTTTTGAGAAGACAATGTATTTGGTCTGAAATATGGAAAAAACGATGGTTGAAATTTTATTGCCTTAAATAGGTTTTTGAATTTTAACTTTTTCTGTGGGATCTCTAGGAACAAGCCTATAATTCATAATTGTAACCCTTTTTGGTTTGTCATAATTTTATAGCTATTGCCAAATGATATCAATTTAGGAAATATATTACAAAGTCTTGAAAAGAGATCTGTGCAATTATATGTTCTTAGTTACATCCCTTGATGGTATTAGGTTTGCTAGGATTTTCCAGGCTGTGAGCAATAGCAGTTTTCTGGAATTTCTAAAGCCATCATCTGGCCGCCTCATGCAGAGCTTGTTCCCAATAAAATAAAATGAAAGACATAGTATTACCTAATTTCATCTATTTTGACTAATGGAAATGATGCACTGTGTCTGTTATGTCTGCTACTGTGGAGGAAGAAGCATTTACTCTTTAATCTCACCTGATTATTAGCAGAATTTGGGGGAGGAAATGAGTTAAATTATACCCAGGACTGCTGACCTGGTAGAAGAGAAGCTAATCAGAGTCCACACAAGTAAGCAAATGACCAAGCTTGGGACTCAAACAATAGTGCCATGTCAGAGAGCTTGTCTGAACAATGACATAGAAGATTCAGACCAGAACGAGTATGAAGAACTTGTCTAATTCTGGGCAAAATGAGTGAAGGCAAGACTAGAAATGAATACAAAGACACAGGGGTTATCAAATATAAAGCAAATTAATTCTCAGCATTTCAAGAGTCCCTCACAAACTGGATGCTGAGAAGAAGTAAATCAGACCCAACTCACTGAAAATGGTCCTGACAATAAAGTAAGCCCCAAAGTAATAGGTAGAATTTAGAACTAGTCTTCCTCAATAACTGCCTATACCTTGGCACTGACAAGAGAATGTTCTGGTAAGGAAGAGACCCATTCTGCAAAAGTTATCCAGGTAGCCCTGGCTGGTGGCACAGTGGATAAGGCGCCAGCCTGCAAACCCAAAGGTTGCTGGTTCAATTCCCAGTCAGGGCACATAACCAGGTTGCAAGCCAGGTCTCCAGCCAGGTCTGTGGCTGGAGGCAGGTGAAAGGCAACCATACATTGATGTTTTTCTCCCTCTCTCCCTTCCCCGCTCTCTAAAAAATAATAAATAAAATTTAAAAATATAAAATATATATATTTAAAAAAAGTTACCCAGTTAAACCATCTGACATGTGCAGGCACCAGGGCAGGATGGCAGTAAGTAGTTCTTTTCCCATTTAATTTTCCAGTCAAGTGTTGGTGTGGACTCCACTGCTACAGAGGATGTTGAAGCCTAGGGGAAAGTTGCATTCATAAAGAAATGGTTTGGAGGATTTCTGGGTTTTAGGGAAATGGGTTAAATGGTGAAGCTTGGGGGAGAGACCAAAAACATCTGGAAAGTTTGAAAAAAAAGGGATATCAGCCCAGGAACTAGCTTTGGGGACAAGTGGAGAGAAGGGGGCTAGTGAAGTAGGGGCAGATTGGCAGGGGATATATGATACGGACTAAAGAATAAGCAACTCTAGAAATGCAGAAGGAAATGAATTAAAAACTTAATTTCAAGTTCATTCACTCCAGTACTTACTTCTAGGCAGAAAACAGAAATATCAGAATTGATTGCGCCCTCGTTCCTGGTGATCACATGCTGAAAAACAATTAAATGGGGTTCAACTTAGCCTGTTGATCGAGGACGCTGTTTAAAGCAGGGCGGAGGAACCTAGTACAGGTAGGCAATGAGATGCAGAGTGGCCCAGCAGTTCACAGAAGTATCCAAAATAGACTTCCCACTGAAAAAGTTTGTAGAGACTTGGGCACAGTGCAGACAAAACTAAATCCAAACGCCTTCTTATGCTGAATTGATAGCAATCGAAGAGTGATGGCTGAGTCAGCAGTCTACACCTCAACCAATGCGCTGGTGCTGGGGGTGCTTTTAATTTACTGACCTATGACCTAATTAGTGGTGCCTGACAAGGGGCAGGTGGCCTCACGTAGTTCAGTTACCTAACTTTACCATCTGGGATAGGCTGACTCATTGCAAAGGCTGGTAGTGAAGATAAGCATGAGGTGTGATGTGGCTGCATTTTCAGGAACCTAATGTTTATGTAGAACTAATCACTGCATCATTTACCATACATTCCTAATATGCTGGATATGTACAAGTTGATAACTTGATGGCTGTGGGAAGAGGTAGCTCCAAAACAGGTGGAGCGGAGGTTTTAATTGCCATCCTAAGGATAACAGGCAGGTCAAGAATCACAGGAATTATGACAAGGAGGCACAATTACTCCTGTAATTTGGGCTAAAGAACCATGTTCCAATCTATGGATATACCCTTTTCTAATGCTGTAGGTGGACGGGGAGGTAGAGGAGGAAGGGGCAGCAACCACAGTAGCAGGATCAATTCAAACGCTCAAGGAAAGGGGCAAAAATTGCAGTTGGATCTCCCTCACAGCAAACAGTGTAAAAAAAAAAAGCTTAAAATAACAAAACCATGGTGATTTTTTACAAATTCTTAGATATCAATGTCCACAAAACCAAGTGAAAATTTTAGAAAACTGTGCACATGTATTATTCTAGGTATAAAGCTACTCTGTAAGTAATCAAATTCCATGTATTTCAGATTCAAATCTTTGTTGCATTGGTTTAGGAAAACTGTTCAGTGTGAGATGTGTCTCCCCAAAGACTGACCCTAACCAACTGACTGGAAAGCCAAAGGGCAAGGCAGTTACTTTTATCTGAAGAACAGACAACAGTGGATTGAATCTGTTTGTTTTTCCCTCCAATAACATTAGTTTTCATTCTATGACAAGGATTAAAAAACACACACAAAGATTCTTAGTGAAGGAAAGTGCATACCTTATAATCCAGTTTTATTGTCTCACTTTATGAAATAGATTTTGGCACATATTTTCCTCACAAGCTAACTGAGAGGAGAGCCATATTTTCCAGAGTAAATTCATCTTTGAAAAGAAACTAAATATGTAGCACAGTCTAATGCAGAGTCATGAATAAGAAGAGAAGAATATGATCTTAGTGAAACCCACAGGGCATTCCTTATTAACCAAATATAAAATCTAGTGTCTTTCCTTGGAGTTAAAAAGTTGCAACTCCTACTCAATATAGACTTTTCTCTGAAAAGGTTTAGTAATTCTGTCATAGTCAGCCATAACTCATACCTTGAATTATTCCTGTGTAGTAAGCTAATTATCAAGTTGTGACTTAAGAGTGTCCATCTCAGTCTGCTTGGTTTTTGTCAAGTTAACACATCTATGCACCATGAACAGAGGTCACTCCATAAAAATGAGCCATAATATTCCTCCATATAACAGTTTTACTTTATCCTCCCACATGGTCCCTGAACCACTCTGGCTTTAATCTGCTGTTTATTATCTAGAAAATATTTAATTTCCAATGAACTCTGTATTGATTTTTCAATGAAGTACTATAATTCTTCTTATTCACAATTTGTGTTGAATATATTTTCATGTAAATCTAGTTTCTTACAGTAACAACTTAAACTAGGAACTGTCATCTTAAGTGGTAAATATACCATAATTGCTTGAAAATTAATTCATCTCCAATTTAAAAATCTGAAACATCTGCCCTATTATGCTTTCTTAGCTCTATATATGGTTTCAATATCAACATTATGTTCTTCAGGCACTCTAAAATATGTTCAAGATAATAGCATAAGTCCAATAAAAAAACTTTCTCTTTTATTAATAAATAGGAGTAACCAGAAAGCCTTTAGCTTTCTTCTGTTGAATTACATACAATCAAGGCTGTTACTGTGAGTTTAATATAATTTATGTGACATCTATATCAATCTATTTTCTTTTTTTAAAAAGATTTTTAAAATTTATTACTTCCGGAGAGAGAGGAAGGGAGAGGGGCAGAGAGGGAGACATCAATCTATTTTCTAAATAAAATCTTGGAATGTGTAGATTTGTAGATTTTTTAAGTACTTAAAGAATGTGGAAAAGAATGGACCACCCTTTAGGAAAACTGAATCTAATCCCAACAGCTGGTTATCAGGACACATCACACCCTAATTATTTTGGCAAGAAGAAAAATCTCCTCACATTTTGATTACATTTCAAAAGATGTATTCATGCAATGCCCCCAAGAAGCTGAGTAATGACAGAATATTGTCCCTAGTTTATCCAGAGGAATAAATTTTAAGAAATATAATAAAAAATATTATATATATTTTTTTCATTTTTCAACATTAATTTTCTTCTTTAGAATTTTGAGCCCATAATGGTCATATACTATCTTACTATTATAATCATAAAAGAAAAACAATATATCTGAATAAAAGCTTAGCACTTTATCCATCTTTGTCTTATCTACCACCATTCTCTGCCTTTCCACTTACTACCTGCTGACCTTTTTATTTTCCCTTTCTTGGTATTATATGATATTCATAGAGTAAGTTCCATGAGTTAAATTTTGGAGTTAAGGCAGAAGGTTTAAGAAAAAGGGTAAAATCACTTACAACAGTGTACTTCCATTGGATGGGGAACAATTTTTCTTGACTCCTACATTTCCTTTTGTGTAAAGGGAATTCCATTATAGAAGGAGGAGGAACTTAACCTGAAGCTATACCATTAGAGGGAGAAACGGAATAGGCGGAGACTTTCTGTAGTTTTCCCTGGAAGTCAAGCTTTTCTGCCCAGATGCTTAGGTTGGTCAGCATTGTCGGCCTCCATTAAATAAATTGTGTGAGTTTGATGATGAGAAACTAACGCTATCATGAGCTAAGTCACATTCTCTGTATCACCTTTATTAGTGTAAAATTTACCTGGAGCATCATTCATCAACTGGTGGAAAACTGGAATGGAATTTTTTGAGCCTCCTTAAATTCAATACTTTTCTTCCCCATGCCTTTCTCCCTAACTTTTAATCCCACTCAGTTCCTATTTAGTAGTTCAGAACAAGAAATCTGAAAATTATCTTCATTCATGGTTTGGGAATACCCAATTAAAGACTTAATCCTTCAAAATGAGATTATGTTACATTTCTGAACCAAAATCTCAACCACTGCTCTTCCCCGACAAAACTCTTATAAATATCCATATAAATATCCAATTATCTTTTTTTTTAAAGATTTTTTATTTATTATTTCCAGAGAGAGAGGAAGGGGAAGAGGCAGAGAGGGAGAGAAATATCAACGTACGGTTGCCTTTCACCTGCCTCCAGCTACAGACCTGGCTGGAGGCCTGGCTTGCAACCTGGTTCTATGCTCTGGCTGGGGAATCAAACCAGCAACCTTCGGGTTTGCAGGCCAGTGCCTTATCCACTGTGCTACCAGACAAGGCTTCTTTTTTTAAAGGTATAAAATCAGTGTATCTCTAGTTAGTCATAGCATTTCATGAAAAAAGCAAAACAAAACAAAACAAAACAGAGTACAAAAGATTACCATTGATTGAAATACTCAGTAAACATTTCTTTTGAAGCCTTAACATAGCCAACATACATATAGGTGACCTTCTGAGCTCTGAGTTCTACCAGCTATAGTTAGATTCTGAAATGGCATGACTGGCATGTAAACAAGTTAATCTTTAGTCTTTCTTATGATATGTTTGTTCTCTTTCTAATTTTATTCAAAAATGCCCTATGCCAGAGTACCCAGAATCTGTTAACACAAATATTAGATCAAATAGACCACAACCAAAATTGAGTGTGGGGAAGAATCACTATTGCTCTTATTATGAGCTGTATATGTACAAACCTCTAGAAATGGAAAGAAATTGGAGAGGCTAATTGCAGATGTAATAGGTCTGCTCATTAGGAAGCCCAGATCAGTATCTCCTCACTGCTATCAAGGTTCAGCACGAGTCTTTGTCCAGAAGGTAGAACACCAATGCAGGTGATAAGAGAACTAAGAGGAAGCACAATCCCTTTGGCTTAGGAGGTTATGAGACAAGAAGCTCAAAGGACAATTAGGGATGATTATTTATTCACCCTTATGACTTAGGTCAAGCTGAGTGAGGAATACTAACTATGTTGAGAGAAAAAGGGAGGGGAAGGAGACGTTTGGTCTTCTGTAAATGTGGGACACTAGGAAGAGATGTCCGCATAAGCTGCTTCTGCACCAATGTGAGGCCCGGCAGGAGGGGGTTAAAGCAAACTCAGAGACACAGCTGATGAGGCAGCTGTAGGGTCTGAATGAAACTTTTCTAGGCTCTTTCCTATTCCCCAGTAGTACGCATGGGACACTGGACATTCTTTTTCTCCTTGCACAGTGCCATAAGTCGTATTTTGTAATTGTTATTTATCATTTGTATGTATGATTTTTACTGACATGCTAGCTTAGTGTTCACATTTTGAATAACTGTCATGAAATTTCTAGCAGAACAAGCAAATCTGGGCTTGGTAGTAGTTCAACAATATCTCTTTTCCCATCTCCTCTTCCTACTCTATCAACCAGACACTATCCTTAATTTTGATGACAATACTGCCGATGAAGGAGTATCCTATTCAGAGTCCCTCTGGATCACTGCTTGGCATCTTAAGAATTCAAGGGCAACTTTTTCTGACCATGGGTCCTTCTGTTTTCTCTAAAGAAGAGAAGCTGCATAGGCCTTGAGATTGTTAGGAAGTCAGAGGCATAACTAGCAGTTTTGGCATTCAGACCCATTAGCCCCTGAATTTCACTAGGATCTCTACAAGTGCCTATAGTTCACAAAGCCTGATGACTCATGGGAGGTCCCTGGGATCCCAGGAGTTAGGTATCACTTTATATCTGAAGATCAGTAATCTAGCTGACAACTACTTGCCAGCAACATCCCAGAGGGGGATGTGCAAACTGAAGGCTGCTAAAGAAAGAATTAGAGATCCTGCAATTCCCTAGAGGCAAAAGCCATGCTTCCATGAACTCAAAAACATTATAATTTCTCTTTGTCATATTATTTCCTGACAAGGATTTTTAATAAGCATGTATAAATACCTCAGTCTTTATAGCAATTGGTTAGCAAATGCTTTGAAAATTCATTGTGAAACCATTATATCAGCTGATAGCTGGTGAATTCCCTATTCTGAGTAAAATCTATAAATATTTAAAAATAAAAATGCAAGGCATTTCAAAATTTTAAGTACTGTTAACAAAGGATTTGGATAATTTAAAATATTAATTTCCACATAATTAATGTTTTATTGGGAGGCAGGTAGAAGTTCATATAATATCATGACATTTCAACAACTTCCTGGCTACTTTCCATGCTTCCACAAGTGTCCTCTTCTGCCTGGTTTTGATTGTCAGGAGTGTCAGATTAAGTTACTTGCCCATGTAAAAACCCTCATGGTTAAAATCCCCATCACACTTAAAGTGGGAGAGTTTGACCACAGCCTACATACTTCTACAAACATGTAGCTTCCCTGCAAACTCATGTATTAGAACATCCTTCTTGTTCTGTCTGTGTCAACCACATTGTCTCTTTGTTGTACCTTTAATGCACCAAGCACACTCCACTCTTAGGGCATTTGTACCTGGAATTCCTTCTGTCTGGTGTTCTCTTCCCCCAAATATGGTCACCCTCTCACTTTTCTAGTCTCTGCTCAAAATCACCTTCTCAGAGAGGGAGACCGAACAATGGCCATAAAAGAACACTCTCCAATCACTCTGTCTTCTTTTTGCTTTATTTCTTTCAAAGCACTAGTGCTATCTGGCATTACATTATATATTTATTCATTTGCTGTCTCCCTCAATCAGAATAAGTGTTCTGTAAGATGAAGAAATACATTTAGTTTCCAGTGTTGAGAATAATGCAACAGTAGCTACTATGCAATTTTGTTTTAGACAAAGTTGTAAAAAAAATCAGTGTGCTTTATGCAATGTGATCGTATTTATTACTTGGTTTTTAAATTCTCAGGTAGATATGTAATTAGTAGATGTAAGAGCATAACATCTGCATCTCATCAAATTAATTTAGTTGTGTCAAAAATGGCAAGCACATTTGCTGTTTTTATAGAATTCAAGCCATGCTGGTCTTGCGATGAGCTCAATAGAAAATTTAAAAGGTTGATTTATACATAGATTGTTCATAGAAATAAAATCTAATTATGTCATTTGTTATGAAAACCAGGAACCAGAGGCTGAACATGATACTGGTAGAATCTAAACCAGAGAGTACTTGGGAAAGATCTTTTCTCTTTGAGTTTAACATAAATTGCTTGATTTTCTTTGGATAGAATATTTCCTTCTTATTTACATTTTCCTCAGTTACTATTAAAAAGGGTACTTTCCCAGCATCATTGATAGTGTATATAGAGCAAAGTCTTTGGAGATAGACTGATACTGTATTAGGGTGCCAATTCCAACACTTAACAGGTGGTAAGTTTCCATTTTCAATTTCAGACTTAGTTTTTAAACTGACAGATGGGGGTCAAAATACTTATATTTCAGTGTAAGTGGGAGGAGTTATCGAATTAATAATCTATAAATGACCCAGCTTAGTGCTTTGTGTTTGGCAGATGTTAAACAATTTCCTTCACCTTCCTTTTCATAACCCTCCCCTTTATCTGTGCCTAAAACCACATCGGAAAAGTAAGGACAACCTCACCCAGAGAATCTACAAGAGTTATTGCATTTGTTTGAATGGCATGAAAGTCATGTATTCATCAATAAGTTGAATCCTTTGTTCTACTATTTATGGTTTTGTAGGGTGAGAAAATTGACATGCTGACATCAGTCTTTCCCCCATCTCCATCCTTGCAAATGCGGCATTTTCTGTGACTTTAGAGTTGTCAGCTGATGTTACAGTAAGAGTTGATATATTGAACATTTAGTAACGCTAGCAAGCCAAATATAATTTAATGAACATGTCCTGGCTAGTCTTCCATTTCTGTTCATTTCTAGAACTCTAAATCCAAGCACATGACATTCCATTGTATGCTTCCAAGATATTCAAGGGATTGCAGTATATTTTATTACAGAAAACAATTTGTCAGTATTGTTGCTGTTGCTCTTAATCTGTTTGAAGTTTTGTCAGATATTTGGGAATCAACTGCTTTGACTATAAATTTGAATATATCCAATTTTAATCTAAGTTAATAAAAATGAACTCTGTTAAGCATTACTTAGTTGTCTTCCTTGTTCTACAAAAACAATATCTGTTTGTAGAGCTTTAAAATTAAACTAGAATAATATTATATGTATCAACAAAATACATTATAACTCTTCTAATCTGTTTCTATTGGACTATAATACTTAGCATTAACCTAGAAATACACAAAATTGAGTTTGACAGATATATTTTTATTAAAAAAGGGGAAAGTCCTATTGAAACTTCCAGGCATGGTTTAAAATTTCTCTAAAATCTGTTCTAAAACATAACTGATTTTTCTTATAGGCTTTTGCAAGGCCACAAGATTGCTCACCCCAAAGAACAATCACAATAACACTGGCTTCATGACACTTGATGTAAGACCTGATTTTTCTAAATAGTTTTAAAATAAAAGTTCAAATAGAATTGCTACTTTCAAATTGAGATAATTTTACACATCTTAAATCACAACTTGAGTTAAAAATACATTTTAATGGCTAGCTAACATTCTATACTTTAATGACACATTTAAAATGAAACCATTCTTCCAACTATAAGGCCATAAAATCATGAGAGAAGTATATAATATTAAATTAGTCTCTGTAAAAAATATATTTATGTTATTACTAAAAATAATGTCTTACCAGCCTTTCATGAAGAATGTGCTCTGTATAATCTTTTAAATTAGACTAAATCTGGCCATTTTAATTTCTGTAATATACATAAAAATAAATATATATATGCATGTACATGGGTTTGTATACACATATACATATTTTTCAATTTCTATCTGCTGATAGGGCCTAGAAATAGTGACATTTTAGGAGCACATCCATATCCAGAACTTTGTTTCTAAATACTTACAATAAAAGGAACCATGGTTTTTTGGAGAATGGCTGATCCTAGGGCTGATGAAAAGAAAATACAAAATATTTCCAGAGCATTTTACAGTGCCAGAAACTAAGAAAGTACTGAGGAAAAAAAAAAAGGATTCCAAAGACACAGGAACAACATGAAAAAATCTTCCAAAGGCCAAAGCTGAAACAATTTGAGCAACAAGATAAATAACTGTGGTATTGAATTACTATAATCCAAAGAATGAAATAAATACCTGAGTCCATATTGACATAAATAAACAAGAAAGAAAACAAATCTTCCTTACAGCAGAATCCCAAATGGCACATATATAGATAGGTCCTCTAGCAGATGGAGCTTAATTCCCATCCTCTTAAGTTTGGGCTGAACTTAGTGATTCACTTACAAGTGATAAAAATGAGAAAATAGTACCTTTATAGTGAAAACACTTGGCAGACAAGTTTTAAGTGTCTAAGGTTAACATCACTAGTGAAAAGCCATGTTGACATCATGAATCCATTGATATGCCACAACAAGAGAGGCATCTCATCTTTGTATTGCTCTTCCCTCAAACCCATCATTCCAGTCTAGTCATGAAACTTAATAAACACATTCAAATTGAGGGAAATTCAAAAAACACTTTATCCTTATTCATCAAAACTATCAAGATCATTAAAAAACAAGGAAAGACTCAAATTGTCATAATCATAGGAGACCAAAAAGGTATAAAAGTATATAAAATGTACCATTCTGTATTTACATTAAATCCTAGATAAGTAAAAGACTTGACTGAGAAAGTGGTGAAATCTTAACTAAAATGTGTAGTTCAATATGAAATTATTAGTTTTGACAGATGTGCTATGGTTCTATAAAATGTTAACATTGGAGAAAGTTGGGTGAAGGGCAATATGGGAACTCTCTGTACTATCTTTATAATTTTTCTATAAATACAACATTTGAAAAAAATTCAACAAATTACTCACTTCCTTCTTGCTTATTTCTGCCCAAATGTTGAATGGCACTAGAATATAGATTATTCATAATCTCATTCAAGTGGAACTAAGTCTGTACCCTTACATTAAAGCAGTTTAGTACCTGCTTTAATAATATATAATCTCAAATATTCTGAATGTTTAACCTAATGCTGATTTATTTGAAAAATAAGACATAACTTGTTCTGAGTACTTTGTAGACTAAGAATCTACACAAATTCAAATATAGGTATTGAAGCTCCTCTAAGGCACTCACTTCATGCTAAAGACTTTATTGTAACAGTACATAAAATAAAAGGAAGGCATGTTGTAAATACTTGAATTTCTCATAAGCTTAACGCATTGTTGACAGGTCCTGAAAAAGCTACTGTTTTCAAGCCCAAATGTTGTTGACCAATACCAAGTTAACTTGTGTTTTCACTTGTATGAGCTCTTGTATAAAATTGCAATCAACAATGTGTTAATATTTACCAAGCATTTATTATGCTCCAGCTACTCTACTAGGTACTAGGAATATCTTGTTGAGTAGAATAAACATTGTCTCATCTTTAAAAAGTTTACTGATTAATGGATTGGCCATAAAGAAACATATTCTTTTTACCCCTGGCTGGTAGCACAGTGGATAAGGCGCTGGCCTTCGAACCCAAAGGTCGCAGGTTCGATTCCCCAGCCAGGGCACATAACCAGGTTGCAAACCAGGTTGCAAACCAGGTCTCCGGTCAGGTCTGTGGCTGGAGGCAGGTGAAACGCAACCATACATTGATGTCTCTCTCTCTCTCTGCCTCTCTCCCTTCCCCTCTTTCTAAAAATAATGAAATAAAATCTTTAAAAAAAAACAAAACATATTCTTTTAGATCTGAAGCATTTTTTTTTTTACTCTGTGATTTACACACTCTTATTTTCTTTCATAAAAAGTACGAAATCTATTTGAGGTTTATTACTTTCAAATCAGAACTAAAAAAAAAACAAACCAGGAAATCTGTCTTTTTATTAAACTTACAGGTCTCAAAGTTAATATTTTCTTCATCCTCTTTCTCAAAATATTGTTGATAAATGGAATACTTTTCATGTCCAACTAGCTTATTTTAATAGATAAGCTATTTTTGGTGTTTCTTCAAAAGTATAGATAACCAAGTGAATGAGATAGTAGGAAAAAAATGAATGTTGATGTCAGCTATTACTTTTAAGGAAAAAGATAAATAAGAAAAATATATGATGCCAAGTACAGTATTTCTTATTTTTTTTTTAATCTATTTACTTTCAGAGAAAGGGGAAGGGAGGGACAAAGAGGAGAGAAACATCAATGCATGACTGCCATTCTCATGCCCCCAACTGGGGACCTGTCCCACAACCCACGCATGTGTCCTGACTGGGAATCAAACCAGTGACCGTTTGGTTCACAGGCCAGCACTCACTCCACTAAGCCACATCAGCCAGGTCTAAGTACAGTAATTCTTTACCTGAACAGCATTTCTTTAACATGGAAAAAGTTTAATTTCAACTACATAATCTTCTAAGGAAAGAATTATTTCAGTAGTTACTAAACATACAGAACTGGCTAATTCTAAAGGATTTAAATTGTGCTGCCATACTTGTACTTATATATCATCATATATATGTTTCCTTTATAATTTTCTGGGAGAAAGTCAACAAAAGCAAGGCTGACTAAACTCTCTCTCTTTTCTTTTATTTACTGTTGACATTATTACAGATGTTCCCCTGGCCCCAGCCTTCACCACATTGTTGTCTGTGTCCATGGGCTATACATAGTATATGTATATACGTTCTTTGGTTAATCTCCATCAGTACTCCTCATCCCCCTCCCCTCTGAGATCTGTCGATCTGTTCCACGTATACAGGCCTTTCTGTTTGTCAGTTTTTGTTCTTTAGATTCCACATTTGAGTGAGGTCAATATGGTTTTTTGTGCATTGCCGATGGGAATGCAGATTGGTGCAGTCACTGTGGAAAACAGTTTGGAGTTTCCTCAAAAAATTAGAAATGGAATGCCTTATGACTTTGTGATCCCATTTTTGGGCATAAAGCCTAAGACTCCCCCAAAACCAATCGGAAAGCATAGATGTACCCCTACATTCATAGCAGCATTATTTATAATAGCCAAGATCTCTAAATAGCCCACATGACCATTAGTTAGGAAGTGGATAAAAATTATTTGGTACTCTACACAATGGAATACTACAATATTTCAGTAAAGTACAACAAACCAAACAATAATTACTTTGTATTATATATAAAATTTCATTTTACTTTTTTAATTTTAACTTTTTATTTTTTATTCTAAACAAGGACATTTTTTCATTGCTTTTAGAGAAGGAAGCAGAGAGAAGAAGAGAGGGGGAAAGTGGAAGGGAAGTGGGGAGAGAGAAAGAAACATCAATTGGTTGCCCTCTACATGAGGCCCAACCAGGGATTGAACCTGCAACCTAGCCATGTGTCCTGACTGGGAATCGAACCTGCAACCTTTTGGTGTACAGGACAACACTCAAACTGAGCCACATTGGCTAGGGTTCTATAATATTTAATAACAAAGATTTTATTCTAGAACTTATTATAAACAAAAAATTACACTCATAGAACCATTTTACCTTTCTTCTATGAATTGTTCAATAGCATGGACATTTTGCTGTCAGTAACAGGAAGATAGGTCAGACTGGTTACATTCAAGCCCAAGTTTTAAAAAAAGAGAGATAGAGAGAAATTAACCATAGTGATATTTGAGTATCTCAGAATAAAAGGAAAATTTCTGGCTGGTCCTGAGGATCTCTGCTTCTTTCTGCATATCTTTATTTCTCTTTTTACCTAATCTTGGCTACCAATAGCATCAAACTTGGGTTTGAACCTAATGCTGCCAATTACTAACTTTTTTTTTCAATTGGAAAATTTTTTCATCTTTCTATACCTCAGTTGTTTAATATATGAAATGGGGATAAAATAATAACACCTATTTCATTGAGTTGTGGCAAAGATTGAATGAGTTGCTCTGTGTAAAACACATGGTATGGTGCCTGGCATGGTAAACATTCTACAAGTGTTTTTATTTGTATTCTATTGTCACCACAAAAGCTTTTTTGGTAGCCATTAATTTTAAAAACAAGGCAAATGCAGAGGTTTTCCCCAAAGTAGCTCATTAAAGAATGAAGGTACTAAAACCACAATAGCCTTTACCATCTAATTTAATTAGAAAAATTAAAGCACCATTTTGTAAAAAAGATTCTATATTGAATCTATAGATTGCATTGGGTAGTATGGACATTTTAATGATGTTAACTCTTCTCATCCATGAACATAGTATATGCTTCCATTCATTTATTTGTATCTTCCTTGATTTCTTTCTTCAATGTTCTGTAGTTTTCTGAATATAGGTCTTTTACCTCCTTGGTGAAGTTTATTCCTAAGTACTTTATTTTTCTTGTTGCTATGGTAAATGGAATTTGTTTTCTAGCTTCTATTATGATGTTTAATTATTGGTATACAAAAATGCTTTTGATTTTTGGATATTGACTTTATATCCAGCTATTTGGCTAAATTTGCTTATTAGGTCAAGTAAGTTTTTGGTGGAGCCGATTGGTTTTGTATGTATGCTATCATATCATCTGCAAATAATGACAGTTTGACTTCCTCCTTTCCAACTTGAGTACCTTTGATTCCTTTTTCTTCTCTGATGGCTATGGCTAGAACTTCCAAGATGATGTTGAACAGAGGTGGAGAAAGTAGACAGCCTTGCCTTGTTCCTGATCTTAGGGGGAAAGCTTTTAGTTTTTGCCCATTGAGTATGATGTTGGCTTCAGGTTTCTCATAGATGGCATTTATGATTCTGAGGTATGCTCCCTTTATTCCCATTTTGCTAAGTGTTTTTATCATAAATGGTTGCTGTACTTTATCAAATGCTTTTTCAGCATCTATTGATATGATCATATGGGTTTTGCCTTTCATTTTGTTGATGTGGTATATTACATTTATTGATTTATGAATGCTGTACCATTTTTGCATCCCTGGGATGAAACCCACTTGATTATGGTATATGATCTTTGTAATGTACTGCTGAATCCGGTTGAGATTTTGTTGAGAATCTTAGTGTCTATGTTCATCAGAGATATTGGCCTATAGTTTTCTTTCTTAGTTGTGTCTAGACCTGGTTTTGGGATTAGAATAATATTGGCCCCATAGAAAGAGTTTGGGAGTCTTCCCTCTTCCTGGATTTTTTGGTATAGGTTGAGAAGGATAGGAGTTAGTACTTCTTTAAATGTTTTGTAGAATTCACCTGTGTATCTATCTGGTCTGGGGCTCTTGTGCTTTGGGAGATTTTGGATTACTTCTCCAATTCACTAGTTGTTATTGGCCTATTCAGGCTTTCTGCTTCTTCTGGATTCAGTTTTGGTAGATTATACATTTCCAGAAATGTGTCCATTTCACCCAGGTTGTCATATTTCTTGTCATATAGTTGTTTGTAGTAATTTCTTACAATCTTTTGTATTTCTGAAGTATCAGTTGTGGTTTCTCCTCTGTCATTTCTGATTCTGTTTACTTGGGTCCTATCTCTCTTTTTCTTGATAAGTCTGGATAAAGGCTTGTCAATGTTGTTTCTTTTTTCAAAGAACCAGCTCCTGGACTTATTGATTCTTCAAATTGTAGTTTGAGTCTCTAAGTTATTTAGTTCTGCTATGATCTTGATGATTTCCTTCCTTCTACTTGACCTGGGTTTTGTTTGTTGCTGCTCCTCTAGTTCTTGCAGCGTTATGGTTAGGTTATTTGTACAATAGTTAAATGCTGGAAAAAGCCTAAGTGACCATCAGTAGATGATTGGATCAAAAAACTTTGTCACATTTACACAATGGAATACTACACAGCAGAAAGAAAGAAGGAACTGCTAACCTTTGCAACAACATGGATGGAACTAGAAAGTATTATGCTTAGTGAAATAAGCCAGTCAGTGAAAGACAAATACCATATGATCTCACCCATTACAGGACAATAATAAACAAAACAAACAACAAGCAAAACAGAACCAGATATGAATATAGTGAACAGGCCTTCAGTGGGCAGGGTGAAGGGGAGTGGGGGGAGGAGGGAGGAAGAGGCAAAGAAGGGGATCAGTTTAGTCAAGAACCTAGTCTGTAAGAACTATGGACATGGACAACAAGTGGGATTGACTTTGTGGGGGAGTGGGTTGGTGGGGAAGGGGACAGAGGGGAGTAAAAAAAGGGATGTGTGTAATACAACAACAATAAAATTAAATTAAAAAAAAAAGATTCTATAAAGACCCTAGGGTCAAATTTTTACAGAGCTATTCCACTTTGTTAGGCCAAAGTTTTGCCCATAGCAATTGTCTTCCATAGAACTCTCTGGACCACAGCAAATTTTGGACAACCTCAAAAGTATGTGAAGATTGGGCATGAAAGTGTCCACTGGAAATTAACTGAAAGCATTAAAAGAAAGTGGAATTAAAAAATAGAAATGTAAGATGGATGCCTGGTTTGCCCTTACATCTGACCAAGAAGGATGAAATGGGGAGTAAGACGATATTGAGAAACAGAAGCCAGTATTTGTTCTATTTTATTTTTCTCCTTGTACAGCTCCCAGGGTTCTCTCACTAGTTCCAATCTTTAATTTCTTTCATTTAACTAATTCTGGAAGAGAGGCAAATTAAAACATTTAATAAGACTTGAAATACCTAGCTTTTTTAAAAAAAGATTTTATTCATTATTTTTAGAGAGAGGGGAAGGAAGGGAGGAAGAAAGGAAGAGAAACATCAATGTATGGTTGCCTTTCACTTGCCTCCAGCTGGGGATCTGGTTTGCAACTTCAGTATGTGTCCTGACTGGGAATCAAACCAGCGACCCTTGGGTTCTCAGGCCAGTGCTCAATCCAGTGAGCCACACCTACCGGGGCTGACATGCCTAGCTTTTTAAGGAATGTTATAAATAAAATTTTAAGGGAACACTATAAAACTGGCCACACTTAATTGGCATTTACAATGTTGAAATATTATTCTATCAGCCTCATGTATTAATTTATTTCATTCTTGCAATAACCTTTTGCATAGTACCTTACTCCCATCTAAGGAAGCTGAGCCCACAACACTTATGTGACTTTTCTCAAGTCTCATAGCTGGTAAAAAGCAGAGCCAGGACTTAAAAGTCAGACAATCCAGTGAGCTTAAGGATTTTAACCTTACCCCTTAATATTCTATTTCAAAAAATAACTGAATTAGAAGCTTAACACTATAAAGCAAAATCAAGACCTAAACAAATTAAAGTAAATGTCATCAAGATTTTTAACATTCCTATGTAAGAATGAGAAAATGTTAGATACTATATTTGCCAAAAGAAGAAGGAAATAATTAGGTATCATTACTGTCTTTCATGCAAGTTCCTGAAACTAAAAAAAAAAAAAAAAAGTGCTTGTGAGATGAATAATTAGGGACCCTTCTCTTATTTAAAGAAATAGTACAGAATATTTTAGCCTTGAGAATGAAAATACTCAACTAAAGTAAAAACTCAGAGAAAATTAAATAAATGAAACAGGATATTTGTATGACTTAATTAAAGGCTAAACCTTGAAGAAAAAGAGTAAAGACTTAAAATAACACCCAACCTGTACTAAGTAGGATTTATCTCAGGTATGGAAGTTTGGATTAAAATTCAGGAATATTTTATTGTGATAGAACATATCAACAGGTCAAAGTATACCAATCTCAAACTTACCAATAAAAATACCAAGAGTGTGATGAAACACATAGGATTATATTAAAATCAGGAACTAATAAAGATGTCCATCATGATATAAAATAGAAACTAGTAAAGTAACTTTTGAAAATTATAGACATCAAGGTACTATTGTAGAAACCCACCAAATCAAGTAAAAATCTTTAGAGTTAGTAAAATAATTTGATAAATTTGTTGGTTATAAAACATACAAATATCAATAGCTATCTTCTATTTTAGCAATGACCAGTAAGGCCCATCTCACACAAACAACCGTAATTCTAAGACATCTAAGATAAGCTTTCTTTAGAGGCCTGTAGACAAAAACTGTAAAACTCTAGTTTAAGAGATAGAACATTTTAATAATTGGACACATAAGCCAAGTTCTTAGAAAGCAAGGTTGAATGTTTTTTGCAGATATCATCTAACCTAATTAATTTTAGGTTTAATATGAGCTCAATAAAAATTCCAACAAAATTGTTTTTGGAGCTCAGTGAAATGATTCTAAAGTTCATGTGTCATAATAAGGCACAAGATGTTCTAAAACATTTATAAAAGATGAGTAACTAGGGGAAACTTGCCTGTAGATACTAAAAGATATTGGACAGTCATGTTACCTTTTATGACTGTTCTGATTTTGATATTTAGTAATAATTCACATATTTTATAGTTATGTTTTGTTAATAAAAATCATATTATCTATGAACATTTATCTAAATTATTCAAATATATTAAAATACAGTGACCAAGATGCATCATATTGAAACTGAGAATTTCAAGAATTAGAAACTCACACCAATTATTAGTACATGGCACTTACTGATAACATAGCAGGGTGGGTTATGACTGCTTTTGCTGCTGCCACCATTGAGGTGATGATCTCCCACCTGACTATTGCAACAGTTTTGTAACTGGTTTCTTCTTTTCCTCCAATACATTATGTATATCGCTGAGGAAGTCAGCTGCACAAGAATAAACTAAATCACACTGCTTCCAGGCTACTCTGCTTACATTTACCATGATGGCCCACTCCACAGCTCTAACCTCACTCCCTTCCTCCAGCTGCACAGAACATCTCATCACATTCTCCTGTTTATATCATTGTTCCCTGCGCATGATTCCTCTTCTGCCTATAACGTTATTGCAGTATCCCACTCAAACACATCTCAGTGCTTCAAGTCTTAATTTAAAGCTTAAGGTTTTCTGGTTATCTCATGGAAAGCCCATGAAGGCAGGGTCCTGGCGATCACTGGATACCTGATGCTTAGACCAGTGTTTGTAAGTAAGACCTTAATAAGTATCTGCTACATGAATGAATAGATGAGCATCTACTATAGATGTATCACACTGTATTATGATTATTTGCTTATTGTTTGTTTCTTATTTGAGAGCAGAAATGCATTATTTATATTAAGTTTGCCTGCAGTATCTGGCCAGGACTCAGAAAGTATTTGTTAAAATGAGTAAGTAAGTAAATAATTAAATAATATAATGCTACAACAAAAGGGCAAAACCATTACTTAACACAGCACTATACACAGTAATTACTTGCTAAAAGAGTCAATGAAAGAAACATATTTATGTATCAGTTTAGAATTAATTTATATTTATTTCAACTGCAGGAAATTATGTATAACTAATTATTTTATAGGCAGCATATTTTTAAAATATATTATCTTACACCAAAATGACAATTTGACTCCTTGGCAATCATTTCATACTGCTATGCCGATGTCCTAAGCATTAGTACCAAATGATTCATTGTTTCATTTCTTGGGTTATCCCTTTGAATTAATAGGGACCTTTTAGAAAGCAACTTTTCCTAAGGGTCTCTTTACTGGACAGAATCTTGGGCTTCAGGACTAATTTTGCTCTTATAATTATTTGTCAAGCACTTAGCATTACTGGTATATCCTACCCCTGACCCAAATCACAAACATGTTTTCAGAGTACAAAAACTACAAAGAAGAAATTGAGGAAAATCCTTAAAATAGCATTTTATAAACACTTTTAATTATTTTACATGTCTATAAACAACAGAGTCTAGTTACAAATTCCATGTATGTCCTTCATAACAATTTTCCACGATCTTATTCCCCTGTGGAGAGATGTGTGTGTTTGTTTACCATCTGTATAGTTACTTGAAAGCAATAAGATGAAATATTTTTCAAAAAATTGGTAATTAAAATTTGTTCTGAATTCAGACTATTCAAATCAGTGCAATTACTAGCATTTACTTTATTTATTGGACCCATATAACTTAATCAGTCTCTGCTACAGTTTATTTTTTGATGTAGCAAAAGTATTCTTTAAACAAGCAGTTCATGAATTCAGACTTTTTTCCCCCTAATTTCTTTAATGGGAGATACAACTATGACACGATTTTGAATTTTGGATTAAGTTTGCTCACACTAAAGACAAGAGAAAGCAAATAAACTTAAATTTTTTTATATGGGCAGACATGGGTGCCTTCCTTTATCTCAGATTAATATGAATTCTCACTTGACACATTCCTGGTGATCAAACTAATCAGTAAAAAGTCCTCAAATCATTATCATTGGTGTATACCACTGTCACCTACAGTCTATGATCTAGAGCCTAGCAAAAACAAAAGGAACAAAAGACCTTCTGAAAGTAACTTCTGTTCTAAGAAAAGATAATGAAACACAGTATAGTGTACAGCAAACCCTTTGAAAACACTAATGCTAGGTGTTGATTTTATTTACCTACTAATTTCACTTTTTCCTTTAGTTTTATTAATTTTTAAAAAATTCTTTTTTATGCATGAGCCTTAAACAGCTGGAGGACTTAGACTTACCTATGACCATTGAATAGGACAGACCCATTTTCGCCCCTTTTGAATGTCATATAGTCAGATTTAATATGCACACACACACACACACACATTTAGAACATAGATCAGTAGCTATGAAAAATGCTTACATGAAGCAGAATTGCACTCAAGGCATCTATTTGCTTTCTTTTTTTTTTTTTTTTAAATGAATAATGTCATAGAAATTATTAGCTACTTCAAATATTGCTAGTAGTAAAATAAATCATGCTTCAATTACTAGTCCCTATAAGAAAATGAGAAGGGCTAGGCCTCCTGTCTTCTGAAATAATAAATGTCATTCCAGCCCTTCACTGGTATCTGTGCCTGACCTCTATTTTTGCAGCCCTAAGAGACGGTCACCCATTAAGCAATGATCAGTTGAGTTAAGAATATATTTGAACTGAATTTGTACCTTAATGGGCAAAAAGCAAAAACTACCAATAGCTATCTAAATCAGGAGCTTTGGCCACAAATCAGAAAAAAAAAATGCATCTATTAATGATCAAAGAGCAACTTCTACCAATAAAACAAAAATGTCTCAAAATATGATTAGTGTTTCTTGTGCTTTATGTCCCTGTTTATCTATACATAGTAGCTAAATTTCCTAATTGGGCTATGGGCCTGGAATACTGAGTTAAAGCTTATAGTGTTTGTTTTGCCTCCACTCTGCTTCTCTTGATATTTGCCCAGCTCCATACCAATTTGGAGCTAAAACTGGTGAATGCAGAATAATGCAGTGCAATACTTGTTGCATTGGTAAATTGCACTATTTTTGAATTTTACCAACAGGGCAAGAAACAAGAAAGCAAGTGAAAGCATTCTGATCAAGTTGCTGATATGGGTGAGCCTGCATCTGGGTTTGGGTTGCATATTCATGACTTGCCTGTGCTGGGACCAGGTATGCTGCCTCATTGCTGTGACAGAAAAGCCATGACAATGGCTTGGGATTATGTTCTGTTTGCATCTATGGACCTCAGTGCAGTGGCCACAAACTCCTAAAGCAGTTTGAATAGTGGCAAATCAGCAGGTTTCAGGACTAGGCTAAGAACCAAGGCATCACCACCTGCTGACTCAGCACATTTACATCTGGACTCAAACTGATGTAAAAACCAGATTTAACTCCTTGTAAAGGAGCTTTGAGGGTATAATAATGGCACCTTCTTATAAAGGCTTGGGCAGCGGGGGAGTGCCTGGATAGAGCTTTTGTAATAGGCAATGAGTGTCAATGCTGCTAGCAGTCAAACCCCAGCAACTTGAACTTGGCAGATAATTTCTTGAGAAAGTGAGCATTGCTGAAAAGGAGTTTTGGCTGCCGAAGAAATTTTTCTTTTTCTTTTTTCCTTCTCTCTTTACTTGATACACTGTGAAAACAGACTTGGAAAACCTTTGGTTAAAACAAATAGACCCTGTACATAGTAGATTATTAGTCCTGTGTGTAACTTCTGGGTGCAGTTTTGAGGGTAGCATCCATCTTAAGGTATTTTAAAATTAGGGCTTTCTCATGAATGTGGTGAAAATGGTCATTACAACAAGGTCAGTAATGGAATGTATTTGCATGACTCATCTATCTTTTTAAAGGACATGTTTGGGCCCTGATTGGTGGCTCAGTGGATAGGCACCAGCCTGCGAACCCAAAGGTTTCTGGTTTGATCCCCAGTCAGGGCACGTAATCAGGTTTCAAGCCAGGTCTCCAGCCAGATCCATAACTGGAGGCAGGTGAAAGGCAACCACACATTGATTTTTCTCTCCCTTTCTTTCTCCTCTCTGCCCTTCTCTCTAAAAATAATTAATAAAAAAAAATCTTTAAAAAAATAATAAAGGACATAGTTGGCCAAACACAAGGGTGTTATCATTATCAGCAGTGTTTCTAAAATTATCCTTCTAACATTTCTCCAGCTTTAGGAACTTCAAAGGAAGATTCAATAAAACATATTCTCCTGGAGAACTTGAAAAACAGGTATATGGTTTTTGAATGAAAGGAAGATAATACCCCAGGGGTTACGTGCAGAAATCTTTAATTTGATAAGTTTAAGATGGCAATAAAGAAAAATTAGGGAAAGTCAAATTTAAGTGAAGATTTCATAAACTTACAAGACTCCAAAATGATGGTCTTTATATACATATTCCCTATATATTCTATTTTAATGGTAACTCTAGTTAGAAAATAAAGCAAACTAAAAACTAATTTCAATTTTAAGAAGCAATTGGAGCTGGTCCTGGCTTCTTCTTTATAATGGAACAAAATTTTTCTCTCCTCCTTGTTAGTGAGTGACAAGTTAAGCCTTCAACCAAACATGTAAACTTTGCACAGGTGGCCTGAACATTTTATAAGATCTTAAAGAATATATTAAATTTATAATTAAAAAGAATAACCTGCTGGTACAATATTTTAAGTCTTTTGGTGTAATACTATTCTCTCTTTGCATTAAAATGTTTTTAATGAGATATAAGTGACATAACATTATATTAGTTTCAGATGTACAACACAATGATTCCATATTTTAATACATTGCAAACAATTGCCACATAAATCCAATCAACATCTCCCTTTGCATTTTGATGTTTTATTTGCAGCTAGGCAATCCATCATCACCAACACTGACCCTACTTGTTTGGGAGAAAATTAATTCATTGAACAAATTATAGAAGCATCCAAGTAAACTGCATATTCTTTTTATCAAATTCAGGGTGATATTTTATTTCTTTCTAAGTGAGAAAGTTCTGCTGTTTTCTCGGTACGTGAAGCTTGAGATAGATAGCAGGCCACATAGACTATAAAAAGAAATAAAATTGATGGTCAAATTCAAGCTCAGTTTTACTTCAAAATGAGCTAGACATGTTATTTCAGGCTCTCAGGAATCTGCGAAAGCCCCAGTAAAGAACACCAGTCCTTCAAGTTCCTCTTTTCTTGGAGCCACTCTAAGTTCTGAACAACCTGGACTGATGGAAGTCAGGGAGAGAAAAAACTGCAGTTAGCCTCACCTTCACAGTCTGGCAGAACAGCAGACCTCAGGGTCACATGTCTTTTAAAAAATAAGTGAAGATGGGAAAATAAAGAGAAGGGTAGATAGAGCTATAAAAGGGACAGTGGCAAAAGGCAGCACTGGGTGCTATCGGCAGGCCTTCCTTCTATGTAGACCCAAAATCCATCTTCAAATGTTCATGATTTCAACTTTGCCATCTGTATTTCTGGGGTCTGAGATCTACGGTGCTTTACCCATGACAAAGGATTTTGGTACCCTTGGCCCTGGGAAGAGAGTTCATAGTCTGCCATTTTGTCTTTGCCTAAAACTTGGTTGAAACATTGACATTTACAAGTTTATATAAAGGAGAGTTGGGAGGGATAGTATAAGGGGACTAAATGGTAATGAAAAAATACAATAAAATAGGACAAATATAATACAAAAATAATAAATTAATTTTAAAAGAATAAAAAAGAAAAATACAATAAGTATTAAAAAAAAAAAAGAGCTAATATTCATTTCTCCAGCTTCACCTCTGTTTCAACTTATATCATGAGAAAGAAATGTTCCTAGATTATTTTAACTCTTTGTAGAAATATCTTCTAAAGGTTAAAATTTAATGTTATACCCGAAACTTTTATAGAGATAAAATTAAAACCTTCGACATTGTTCCTTTTGTAAGAATCCCTATTATAAATGTCTTCTAGGATTCAGTCAAGAAAAAAATTTTTTTTTCAAATGAATTTTTATTCTACTTTTATTGGGCAGAGAGAAATTAAATAAATCAATTTGTTTCTCTTTTTAAGCTGGCTTCTAAATTCATTGTGCAGCTAAAGAAACCAAGCCATTTTAAGTTTTTATTTTTAAGATTTTTAAATTTTTATTTTTTGTTATTTTTAGAGGGGTAGGGAGAGAGGCAGAGAGGGAGAGAGACATCAATGTATGGTTGCCTTTCACCTGCCTCCAGCTACAAACCTGACTGGAGACCTGGCCTGCAACCTGGTTATATGCCCTGCCTGGGAATCAAACCAGTGACCTTTGGGTGCACTGTACCACCAGCCAGGGTTTAAGTTCCAATTCTAATGGACTAGCTCTTCCTTTCCAATCAGTGTTACTCATACTTAAGATCTATAGATTACTTGTTTCATAATCACCTAGAAAGTCTTTGAAAATTACAGGCCCCTGAGCTAAACCCCAGAGATTCTGATACAGTGTTCTTGAAAGGGATATAGGAACGTGTGGACTTTGTTCAAGCAAGCCTCATGTTTATTATGCACTCCTGAGTTTGACACTATTCTAAATGGCTTTGGTTGGTCTTTTACTGGGTTAGGGGATTCAGATTTTTATTTTTTCTAAATGAACAATATAAGTGATTTGAGATATTCACACACATACATATACATAGTCTTTTTTTTTTTTTCCCCCCAAAGAAGTAAGATAATGAGGTAACAGATGGTCAGAGGGAAGGAATAAACATACAAGAACTCTTATTGTGGAAATGTGAAAACATACACAGAAGTGTGTTGCTTATCATTAAAGCTACATTGAGAAAAAAATACTTACATAGAGAAACCAAGAAATTCTGCAAAGACACTTTATAAGTCTTTTGCAGAAAGGAATAAAATTTTAGACTTCTAGTTTCCAGGTGTTTAAGGACAGGATCGCAAATTTCTTGAAGTGTGTTTTGTTTTTTTTCCCCCGCTTTAAAGCTTTTGTTTGGGTTGTAAACTAATTGCAGGAGTTTGATTACCAGATAATTTCTAGCTTGCCTTTGCAAATGGTTTTTATGAACATGAAAACCAGAGTATAGCCAATTTACACTTAAGGCTGTTGATAGAAAGCTAAGACATCTATAAAGTAGCATATTTTTATCTAACACAATTATTGTTTTTGCCCAGCGTGAACATAATCTAAAACTTAAAAAATTAGCATATAATTCACTTTGCCAAATAAATTTAAAAATTTTGTTAATTTTAGACACATTTTAAAAATTATCCAAAACATTGTTTTAAAGAAATTATATAGCCCTGGCTGGTAGCACAGTGGATAAGGCACCAGCCTACGAACCCAAAGGTCACAGGTTTGATTCCCCAGCCAGGGCACATAACCAGGTTGCAAACCAAGTCTCCAGCCAGGTCTGTGGCTGGAGGCAGGTGAAAGGCAACCATACATTGATGTCTCTCTCCCTTCCCCTATTTCTAAAAATAATGAAATAAAATCTTTAAAAAAAAAAAAGAAATTATAGATTCTTTATAGTATAGTCAAAAGTATTAATAGAGGCAAAGACTAAAGTTACTTTTAGAAATGTATAAATGCAATCTGATATATTCTTTATCAAACTAATCTTTCCTTTTTATAAAATTCACATAACAACTAATTTAATAAGAAATACAGAAAACGAACAATACTATCTTGTGGTTACAACTTGCCAGATAGGTTTACAAATACATACAAAATTAAACTATGGTAATTAAAGCCCTGGCTCATGGCACAGTGGATAAGGTGCCAGTCTGTGAATCCAAAAGTCAATTCCCAGCCAGGGCACATTACCAGGTTGCAAGCCAGGTCTCCAGCCAGGTCTGTAGCTGGAGGCAGGTGAAAAGCAACCATTGATGTCTCTCTCCCTCTCTGCCTCTCTCCCTGCCCCTCTCTGAAAATAATAAATAAAATATTTTTTTAATGACAATTAATTGGTTTTTAAATATCTATTTAGACTTTTTAAAAATATGGTGGATAGCCCTGACCAGTTGGCTGATTTGATTAGAGTTTGGCCCAACACTCCAATGTTACAGATTCAATCTCCAAACAGGGACACAAAGAAGAAACCAATGAGTACATAAATAAGTGGAAAAAACAAGTCAATGTTTCTCAATTTCTCTCTGTCTCTCTGTCTCTCTGTCTCTCTGTCTCTCTCTCTCTCTCTCTAAAGGCAATGAAAAAAATGGCAGAGGAGCACAAATAGTTGAATTCCTTTGGTAGTAACAAACAGAAATAACCAAAGTGACAAAAACATAGTAATACTTATGATTTAAAACATTCCAATAGCATTGAAAACTAGAGAAGGTGCCACCCATAGGCACAATATTCAAGAAATTTCTGCTTTATAGAGTACAAGTGAAACCAGGTGAAGGAAGATATTTAGAAGCAACTCACTTTCTGAAGAAAACACAGCAAACAGCAGACAGGAGTAGCCCAATTAATTTTCCCATTTTTGAGAAGTAAAGGGTCAGAAAGTCCACAGAAGAATCCCAATCACTGCTGTATGAGGAACACCCAGGCAAGCCCAGCTATGTCTAAAGGAAAGTTGGCTTCTTGCTAGTTTGTCATTGAGTTTTATGGTTGAATGAAGCTTCTTCCTAAAACAGAAAGAGCTAAAACCTGTAATCAGAGAACATTTAAAAAATAACAATAATGAAAAATGTTTCACATAAAAATTTTGAGATACAGCCAAAATTACTCTTAGGAAAGAAATACTAACTTTCATGATTAAACAAGAAAGAATAAAAATAAATTAGCTAAATATCCAACTCAATAAATTACAACTAGATGAAGAAAATAAACACAGAATAAACAGGAGAAATAAATAGCAGCTAACATTTGAGTTTCCTCTTCTAGTTTCTTTGTATGGAGGATTTCCCTTAATGTTTCCTACCATCCAATGTAAAAGATACTACTAATAACATGATTTTAAAGATGAGGAAATTGAGATGCAGGGATTCTTAGTTATTAGCAAAAATAAACTCAACTCAGAAATAGAAACTATAGACACCCATTGTTAGAATCTGAAAAATGATCTGATTACAGATACAAATATATTAATAGGATTTAAAAGGATATTATGTTTGGCTTTCATACCTGAAAATAAATGTTTGACGCAGGGCCAGTAAGCTGGGACAAATACAACATTGAAACTGAGATGGCTGAGCAAACTGGCCTAGCAATTTACAACCAGACACAGAAGGTCCTCTCCCTAGAGATAACATCTAGCCCTCAGTTGTATTTCTAGAGTTCTCAGCTCTAGGCTGAGAAAAGCAGCAAAACCAGGTGGGTGACACCAAGAACAGCTCCAGTGACTAACAACCTTCTGCCCTGGCACTGACCACTTAATGGAAACCAGGACCCGAAAAGGTACACCTTGGAGAACTGATGAAGATTCTGCTGAAAACCCTCCTGAGACCCTTCTTAAGGTCCACCCCCCACCCCCCCACCCCACCCCCACCACCCCCGCAGCAAGACAGAGATAAAAGCCTCAAGAAAAAGGACCCAGTTCTCCCTTTCCCTCTGGAAAGCAGCCTGTGCCACTCCCTTACTTCTCTCTGTCCTTCCAGTCTCCCCTACAGACATGCACCTCCTAAACTCTAAGGGTCCCCAAGAGTCTTGAGTCCAGGAGAGCAATGGGCAGGGGCAGCTCATTTCAGGCCTCCTTTTCTCTGATTCCTCAGTGGGCGAAGGTAGCCCAACTCTGATTGCTTCTTCTATGCTAAACCCGTCTTTGTTTCACTGCCCCAGTTTTAATAAATATACCCTCATAGTCATCTGGATTCATGCTGTGAAACCTTTCCTATAAAAGGTCGAGAACTCACACACCACTGGCAGACCCTAGGCAGACCCACTTTGGCTTAAGAAAAGGTAAAAATTCTGCATAACAAGGAATTTTAAATATTGTCAACAAATTCCTCAAAATAATGGCACAGTCCTGGAATGGTTCTTAAGAATGAGTGGGTGAATGATCAGTTTTCACATACTCCAAATCTCAATTAGCGGGCCCTCCCCCAAATAGCATCCCTTTTCACTGCTACCCTCTATTGTCCCTTCCAAATTGCTTTACATTTTTAAAGAACAAATAATTTCCAGACTATAATCATTGCACTTCCTAGCCCAGACATAAGACAGTATATACAGGTCTTAGCTTACTCTTTACTCAGGTACTACATTAAATAATAATAAAGGGAGGCAGAAGGGATATACCTAAGACTACACACCAAATGTAGGGAAGCTAAAAGCAGGTAAAGATCTTCAGCACGTTTCTAGAATGATGAAGGTGGTTGTATGTTCCCTGCAGGGGCAGAGCTCAGGAAAGGCGGCCTTCGGTATCTGGGGCAAGGGCAGAGGTAGGCCTGCCCACCAGAACAGAGGGTACAACTCATGGTTGGCAGGGCAACAGAAGGTAGAAGGCACAAGTGGGGCTATTTATAGCCACACTAACTAAAATTCAAAATAGGTACAAATTGATCCTTCTACTTCCTTCCTCCATCCATATTATATGTACACACAGAAGTTGGGAGTCAGGGATTGCTTTAAAGTTTCTGAAAGAAAGAATAAGAAGAGAGAGAGAAAGAGAAGGGGAGGAGGAGAGGAAAAGGGGAGGGAGGGAGAGGGAGAATGTGCCAGCACTACTCTCTGGGGAGAAATAGGACAGGTAGAAGAGATATTCTTGCCCCAAGGCCTTCTTTGTCTCAGCACCTCAGATCATCCAGTCTGTCGGATCAAGCCCTGCCCGCCCAGGTTGAGGCAACTGCTATTAGTTCACAACTTACCGAGATACATTTGGCCTCAGTCAGTCTCTCTTTTCTTTTTTTTTTAAATATTTTATTTATTATTTTTAGAGAGAGAGGAAGGGAGAGAGGCAGAGAGGGAGAGAAACATCAATGTGTGGTTGCCTTTCACCTGCCTCCAGCTATAGACCTGGCTGGAGACCTGGCTTGCAATCTTGTTATGTGCCTTGGCTGGGAATCAAACCATTGACCTTTGGGTTTGCAGGCTTACACCTTATCCACTGTGCCTTATCTACTGTGCCACTGGCCAGGATGCTCTTTTCTTTCTACATTCCTAAAATATGAGTGTATAACCCATAATTACCAGATATTTGAGGAAAGTCAGCAACATGAAAGAGAAAGACCAAAAAACACAAACTCAAAAAGTACAACAGGAAAGAGCAGTAGTTTGGAATAAGGGAAAAAAGTACTAAACCTTTATCAACTAGGATTAAAAGAAGATAAACAACTAATTATAATATAATGTGATCTAGGTATAGTAAATGTTCATTTAAGCATTCATGTAACAGATATTTGTTGAGCTCCTACTATGTGACAGTCATTGGTCTAGGTAGTGGGCATTCAGTGGTCACCAGGACCCTGCCTTTATGGGCCTCCCATGAAATATCAATCACAGTCAATAAATAAGAAAGCAAAAGAAGTGAAATAATAATAGGTGAATCTGGGTAGAGGGTATACGAATGTCCTTTGCATTGTTCTTGTCCTGCAACTTGTTTATAACTTTGGATTTTGTTGTTACAAATAAAAAATTAAATGTTTTTTATTATTGCTTTCTATGCATACTTCTCAGGAAGGTGCTAAAATATATACTCCCCCCAAAATAAGAAAGTAAAGTAAGGAAAATGAAGGCATGGGATACAGAAAACTGGAGCTCTGTTACAGAAGATGGACAGGGGAAATACCCAGGTGCATGTAGAGGGGAGAAAAGTAGAGGGAAAAAGTCAGGAATTTCAGGGAAAGATTTCCTTCAAGAAGTTGAAACCCATGAAAAGCTTTGTGCATCTAAATCTATTGAGAAGGAATTTAGAAAATGTGGATAATTTGATTTTTAATTAGTAAGTACACAGAAAAGTAAGTAAACAAAGACACTAATCACCACTAATAACTACAGGGGAATAAAAAGTGTTTTGGAAAGGATAAGTAATCTTAATTTTCTACATGGTTCTGCTGCAGTTAAGTGTTTACATAGCAAAATAGATTAAATGAATATTAATCTCATAGTACTGGGAAGATAGATGGGGCATATTTTATGGAATAAGAGTAGGGGAATGAAAAGGACCTCAGTCCCCTTTATAATTTGCAGAAAGTCAAAATGAAAAAAAATTATGAAGCAGCAAGGCAATGAAGTTATTTAGAGGTTTTTGGTGGAAATAATGGAATCAGCCAGGAGAGCCAAGAGAGAGTCAAAAGTTGTGGCTTCCAAAGGGGGAAATTAAGAAGGAGGTAACAGGCAATATTAGTTTGCATAAAGAATATTATAAAAGTAATTGACTCTAAACTTTGTGCATCCATAACATGAACAAAAATGAAAAATTAACATTAAAGAAAGTACAGAGGAAGGATGTAGAGAGAGGTGGAGAGGAAGTACAGGATAAATACTAACATGCTTGGTGTAAGAGAAGAGGCTTGAGATGCTGTCCAAGGCTGACAGAGTGGACAGGAAGGGACAGGGGTCCATGCTTAAAAATGGGTGGGCTCTGGAACAAGACAGATGTAATACACTGGCAAGAGGGGTTGCAGGGAGATGGAAGGTCATACACATGGCGAAGTCCTTAACAAGCCAATGGATAATATCTCAATCAATAAATAGAGGAGTGTTATTCAGGAATATGGAAGAACATTGGAAAAACTGTGAAACAGAAATGCATAAAGGGGATGCATCCAGGAAACAAGACTCAGAGAGAGGGATGGAAAAAGATGATCAGTGAATTTCAGTGTTAAAAGTCCTTTCTTATAATTTAAAGTTGTGTCTGTGTAACTGTATTACTTTGATAAACAAGGTAGAAAGTTTTGCAAAATATTTCAAAGCCATGCTAACCCTGATATTAATAGAAAGCAATATTTGAATTACCAACCAATACATTTATGAAAATAGATTAGAAAAATCTAAGTAAAATGCAGTAGTAGTAAATTGAACTCAAAATAGCATTTTAAAAATGAATGTAGTATGACCAGCATGGTTTCTTCTTGAAATGTATGGGTGATCTAATTTGTGAAAATAGCATAATTTACCATAAAAAGAGGTCAAAAGAGAAGAAAGAGCAGAACATTGTGCAACATTACAAAATGGTATTTGCTAATATTACATGGCTTTCCTATTAAACAAAAAGACCTCATAGGATAAAAAAGCAACTTGAACATCCCCAACTCAAGTTTATCATATGTCTCTACATTTGTTTATTCAAAAAATACAATGGTGTACAGTACCATTCTGTGTCAGTGATTTACCAGTGAATAAAACAGACTATGTCCTTCAACTTGTAGAATTTTACCTTCTGGCATAAGAAAGGTGGCAAATACATAAAAAGTAATATAATCTCTGGTTGTACTTAATTTAAAATAAAGCAGAGTGAGAGACAAAAAGTACGAATTCTGCTTTAGGTGACTGGTGAGGGTTTGGTTTGTTGAAGCTATGACCTTTGCAGACAGGGTGCCATGTGATTACCAAGGATATAGGCATTTCAGGCAAAAGAACAGTGTGGGTTCTTCTGGAATGAATGAGGGGAAGAGCGACAGGGAAAAGAAATTGAGAGAAAGTTGAGAGAGGTGGGCACCAGCTCATGCATTGTCTTAGACATGCCACTGAGGACTTGCTGAATCAATTGCTCCATGTTCCAAATGTCTGAGTCTCAACACTGTCCCTGTCTTGGGTCTCTTGATCTTCAAAAAGAGTTTATTCTGTTAAAAACCCATCTGTTTCAAATGGGTTGCATAATTTTCAGCTGAGAAAATGTAAAACATAAAAAACAAAGAGGAAAAATGACAAAAACAGTTACATAAAAGTCACAACCACCTTTATCTTGAAACAACATAAAGAAAATTTAAAGGCAAATGATATCTGAACATATCATTGAAACAAAGATTAAGATAATAATGATTGATGTTCTATAAAGGGTTGTTATAACTCAGTAACAAAAAGATAAATACTCCAATAAAAGTGGCTGAGAACACAAATATATTGTGAAAGTAGAGAGCCAAAGGTCATATACATGAAAATGATAAATAAAATTATTATAAGAAAAGAACAAAAATTAGACTAAGAAGAAATTTGCTTCCTACCAGATTGGTATAACAATATCCAGAATTGGGAAAGATGATAAAAATAAAGACTTGCATATATCATTGAAAAATTGCTATCCTGTTTGCCACACCAGTTGTCACAAACTGCGATATCTGGTGCAGGACCAGCGATGACGGAAGGGAGGGTCCCCGCCTGGGGATGAGAAAGAATTTAGGCTGAGCCTTTAGGAGATCTGGCATGCTTTATCACAAGCAGCAGGATAATGATCACACGGCCAGACAGCTTAGAGTGCCAGTGTCCTCACCCACGGTTGGCCCACTCTTATCACAGCTGCACTTAGGTTAAGGACCACAGAGAGTCCATGCGTCTCTACACCCACTCTCCTGCTTCCACAGGCCGGGTGCCAGAGAGTGTTGGTGTTGCCACGCAGTTTCTCTGCTCTCACACAACAGCAGTGCGCATGCCAAGCTTACCTCAAGGGCAGTCTTATGTACACATTGGGACAAAGGAGGCTCTATACACGTTAGAACAAAGAGGCTGCATGCCCAAAGGTTACATATAGGGGTGACATTAGTTGCTAAGTTGGTTACCTCCAGAGCCACAGTGTTTCAGAGGCTCTGGGATAAAATTAACCCCAGGGCTATCTACCTGGCTGACCCAGAGGAAGGTCCAGGCATGCATAAACATTGAAATTCCTCTGCCCTGACACATTCCCACTAGGAGTTTTCTCTGGGGTTACATTGTACAGCTATTAACTTGCCCCAATTCGGTTATAGGCACACAATCAAGAGACAGAGAACTTAAATAGCACAAGTGAATCACCTGTCATTTATTTGAGTGTAACTGCCATGGTAAGGCATGAAAGGCTTGAATCTGCCTTCCTTTGGTAGGTTTCTCCTGCTATGTGTGTCTCACCAATGGGTGTCTTGCATTGCTGAATGTGATGTGACTTTTAAAATGCAACTATATTTCATAAAACCTGGCAGTTGATGCAAGGGAACTAGTTCATTTCATAACCAATTGAAAATCAACAATCTTTTCTAGATGCTTGAAGAAAAGTGACCTAACTCAGATTCACTGAGATACAGTCCGTAAGTCTCCAACCTGACAACTACTTGAGGAATTTTCAGAGGATAATTTTCATAAATGTTTTGCCTGAAGTATTGACTTTATATTCCAACCCCACATAATATATGATTTTTACCCAGTTTTTAGTTATATGGTTATGAGATCATGAAGGAATATGTCTAGAATATAACAGGTGTCCAATAAATGCTTGTAACATGAACAAATTATGTGGCAAATAATCTTAAAGATCTGTCCTTTGCCTGAAAACAGCCACAACGTATGACAAGTATAAATGTCAAAATGCAAAATAATACCAAGTAATGCTCTTTAGCAAGTTCATAGATAACAGAAGATTTCAAAAGATATGCCCTCGAGATTGATAGGATGTCACATTTTTAGATCATGGTGAAAATATTGAGAATATATGTCAGTTTAGGCCCCCCTCAACCCCATCCGACCAAATATTTACCCATTTTTCCTGCTCTTAGACCAAGCTTTACAGAAAGGATATTTGCTTACATCTGTTAAGCTGCTTATGAAAGATAACAATGATTTTCAAAGCTTTTAAGCAATCATTTAATGGAAAGTTTATTTGCGATTCTACTGACAGTTCTGTACATATGGCAGCATGAGTGTTTGGAACCATTCAAAGACAGAACCAAAAATTTTAATTATTTTGTACTTGCTTTATATACAAAGGTGGACAACAGTAGGTTTACACTGTGAGTATGCAAAACATATAGTTTATTATTGTATTATTTATTAATTATTGTATTATTTGTCATATGGATAACTTTAAACCTACTTTTGCCCACCCCTGTATGTAACAGTAAGTCCAGCTGGGACTTATGACTATGTGGATGTACGATGAGGTGCCTTAAAATATATACATATATAATATACTTGATCATTATGCTACAAGAAAATGATCATGAAATTAGATTGAAAAAGAACAATCCAATTCACAAAAAAGAATGAGAAAGGAACCTATTTCTTCTGGACAAGTAAACATTACCTGTTAGGGCTATTATGAGGGTTTAATTAACTAATATTTGTATATAACTTAGCAACAATTGCTTAGTACACTTAGTAGCATATCATAAGTAATCAAATATGTTGAATATTTTACATCACTTGTTAGCATTAAAAAATAATTTTCTGTTCTATAAATATGGAGAGAACTTAAGGTTTGAGGGCATTTTTACTCATGTCAATATAGTCATTTGCCTCCTCTTTGACAAGATTTAGAGTTGTTCACATAGCATTTGAAACTTTAAATGTCAAATTATAGGTTACCCTTCGTTACGTTTCTTTTAGTATAGGAGAAAGCAATGTGTCTTCCAAAAGTTCTGCTTATTTGTTCCATTTAAACTTCATTAAAATACTCATTTTATTATGTCACTGTTTAGTCAACACTAATGGGTAACCTCATAACACACTAAGTTGAACACTAGTAACTCATGTAGCTTTTCTAGAACATTAAATGTGCATTGTAAGCAACAAAGAAAAAAAGCTAGATAAAAATGTTGAACCATGGGGAAGGCACAATTCACAACAGAAAAAACTGACCTGAAAGTAAGGCCTGAATGTCATTCCTGTCAAAGGGACACTGCAGTCCAAACTGAGAGGTTTACCTGCTGAGGTCCATAGGAGCGACTCCTGTACCCAGACCATAAACAGCACTCTGGCCTGCTCCAACTCTGCACACTCTCTGGGCCATTAAGTCCCTCAATTCTCAGAATTACATGCTAAGTTCTTTTACAGAAAATCACTAATTTAATCTCTGGATGCACGGACCTCTACTATACTTGTGCAGCGTAAGTTTTCTTCAGAGCGTAGTCAGTGGCCCTGGGATCTTGTGGCTGTTGAGGACCAGAAGCACCATGTAACAAAATGCTTGTGGAAGTGGGAGAATGACCACTGTAAAGTGGGTGGTAGGGGCTGGAGCCCACAGCTGCAACATGGCACAGTGTTTCTATTTCTGAAAAGTTTCTCCTTAGAGATAAAAATGCTATTTTTACTCAGTCACCAAATAAGCTAAGCCAATAAATTATAGTAATTATAAAGATATCTTATATGCTACCATTCTTCTTATGTTTATGATTTACCGTGTAACCTCCTAAAACATTGTAATGTGATGTTACAACAGCAGAACCAGTACAGAGTAGTGCATGCATGTGCAAGCATGTGCGTGCATGTGTGCATAGGGGGCACATTATAATGAGAAAAGGAAGAAAAAAATCTTCTCATTACCCCTGAAACTATAAATTTGGTGAGAACTTTCTTTCTTTCTTTTGGATATTGGCCTAATAAACTAGATTTATTGAAGAAGGAAGAGTTCCTATTTCTTTCCGAAGTATCTGGTCCTAATTGCTACTCACTGTAAAGAATGATTCCTGTTTCTTTTCTTGCTCACACACTAGAAAAACAATCCTCCAAAGACTAGCTTATTTATCTTTGTACCAATCCAATCATAGTGCCACATGTTTTATGTTTATAAAAGCTAAACAAAATTTAAAAAGCAACTATTTAAAAGCAATTAAAAGCATCTAAAAACAGAACCAGAAGAGTTTACTCTTACTAAACTGCTACTGAGACAGGTAAAAATTATAAATTTACGGCTTTTTCCCCCAAAGTGTTCCTCATGGAAAATTGCAATCTTTCTAAATCAAGGTGGCAGGGGACAAAGTACAGGCAAAGACTTAATAGATAGAACAAAGGAAGCATGAACTATACAATATCTGATAAACTGGGCTTTATTAGCCCGTGAAATGACACATTGTTATTCATCGAGAAAATACAAGTTAACACATGAGATGCCCCCACTAGAATAGCTGAAATAAAAACAACCTGCAATAACAAATGTTGCCTCAACTTGAAGCTATGAGAATTCTCATGATTTTTTGGGGGCCACAAAATGGTATAGCTACTTTGGAGAACAATTTTAGGCTTTCTGATGAAGTTAAACATAAATTTTTCTTATGACCCCAAAATTATACTCCTTGGTATTCACCCAAGAGAAATGTATATGTATAATGTATGAGGTCTATCTGGAAAAAAAGTCCAGTCATTGTTAATGTAACAAGAATGGTTTGCAAGATATCCATAGAACCTGGCAGCCAAGCAGAGTGGACATGTGTGAAAAATGACAAATTCACTATACTAGTCAGTGGGGGTGGTAGGTGCTGTTGAGTGAGCATGTGTACTGTGTGGCTGTTGCATCAAAATGACTGAGCAAGTAGAGCAAAGAATCTGCATCAGATTTTGCATTGAGCTTGAAGATTCCTCCACAGTAACTATTCAGATGATTCAGAAGAACACAGCTATGGACAACTGGAGATTGGCAACTTCATCATGACAATGTGCCTGCTAATGCATCACATCTCATGCAGAGTATTTTGGCAAAATATCAAATCACTTAACCCTCTCTAGCCCATATCTGGCACCCTGATACTTCTGGCTTTTCCCAAAATTAAAATTTCCTTTGAAAGGGATGAGATTTCAGACCACTAATGAGATTCAGGAAAATATAACAAAGCAGCTAATGGCCATTCTGTTTTATGTTACCCCCTCTTACTCTGTTTTAAAGGAAAATGCCATTGAGGTATAATTTACAATCCCATCAGCTAAGATTTAAACTTCAGAGCCATGTCCATAAACTTACCTTTGCTGATCACTCATTTTGGGGCTCATTTGGGAAAAGTCAGGTCACAATCCTGCTGCTGCTGACCAAATTAGTGCATTAGTCTCCCACCTCAGGGGTAAAAGATTTAGATTTAAGGTTAAATACAGCCATTCCAATTTTGGCCTCAGATGTAAACTAATTTTCCCAGCCCCGTTTTACTAGTCAAAAAATAGATAGATAGCCCTGGTGCCTAACTAAAGCCTAAGTCTGCTTAAAATGTTTAAAAGTCATAGGTTGTGATGCTTAATTTTGTATCAGCTTGATCATGAGGATCATGTATCAGCTGATCATGAGGAGCCAGGCCTAGGGCTCCCTGAGGCAGCTATTGCTTATTTGATAGGATTAGGAAGTTGTGAAGCAGGAGCCAAGACTAAATATGGAAAAGAAGCTTGGATGGACCCTAAAGTTGGGTGGGGCCAAGTCTCTGCATATCTCCAGGGGGGTCCAACAGAGTTAGCCCTGTTGTTGGAGCCTCAGATATGGCACCAGACTGCCCACTCTATGGGGGAGGGTTTAGAAAAGGGGCAATGGCCTCTGCTATCCTTGATGCCAGACTCTTCATTTCCTCCCTGTAAGGCACTGGTGCCTTTCAAACTGCTACCCCAGCGCCGAAGCTCAGAGGGAGTGAGTCTGAGTAGGTGAATCTGTGTGTAGGTTCTTCAAGAGGAACTGCTCGGGGCTCCAGCAGTTTCTTTTGCTGACTCAATCCCCGCTGATTTGTACACCCAGAAATTTTGAAGACTTATTTTCCTGGTACTGGAACCCTGGGCTAATGTGGGGCTGGGACTCCTAGCTCCTAAGATATTGATGGGGGACTCAAATATTGGAAAATTTTAGTTTCAGGTAACAGCTAATAAACTTAGTAATCAATATATGTAAAAAAAAAAACCCAATTGTTTCAGGAACTAGAGACATGACCCACCTTGACTCCAGATAACCATAAGCAGTTCCACCTTTGTGCCTTAGGAGGACTGTAGCAATCAAGATGGTATCTGAGCCATTATTGTATACTCCAAGGTGAGATGACCACAGCCCAGAACACAGAGACCTCCACCCAGGACACAGAAGGAAGAATGCTGCAGCTTTTTAAATTATTTATTTATTTATATATTTTAAAGGTTTTTATTTTATTTATTATTTTTAGAGAGAGGAGAAGGGAGAGAGGCAGCGAGGGAGAGAAACATCAATGTCTGGTTGCCTTTCACCTGCCTCCAGCTATGGACCTGGCTTGCAACCTAGTTATGTGCCCTGACTGGGAATCAAACCAGCGACCTTTGGGTTTGCAGGCCAGCGCCTTATCCACTGGGCCACCAGCCAGATCTAGAATGCTGCAGCTTTTATCTCATTAACTTTTCCCCGGAATTCCAAACCAGTTACCTACACCTTCCTTCTCCTTATAAAAAGAGCCCATTTATAATAGAGTTTAAGACAGTCTATTAGGGTACAAACCCCACCGTCTTCTCAGATACCCAACCATCTGAATAAAGTGTCCATAAAGATTTAATCCCTATCTTTGCTTATTGGTCTGATAGATGTCAGGCAGCATGAACACCAGCTTTTCTGGTTTCAATATCACTCCTGAATTTTTATGTATCACACACGGTTGCAGGACCAACCCATTCTGGATCTGAGCCTTTCCTACCATTCTCGATGAATGTGGTTTCTTTAATCCATGGTTGTCAGACTTCCATTCAAGTCCATTTCTGACAGTACTGAATGATGGTTGTTCCACGTTTTATTTGTAATTTTGACATGGTTGTGTGAAAAGGAGAGCCATGTCTACTGATACTACCATCTTAACTGGAAGTCAATAATTTTTTTTAATGAACTTATGTGACAGCTGTTACAATATAATCTAAAAAATTGTTTCAAATGAAGACAGCCTTATTATGGAAAAACCAAACAAACTTATTGGCCAACCCAATACATATATGTGATACACAAAAATGTTATCTTTATACATATGTATATCTTTTAGATATGAGGACATGTATATTTACAAATATACGAGGTCTGTCCTGAAAGTATCAGCAGCACAAACTGTTTTAATTATATTGACATTGGCTTGATACTTTTGAGACAGATCAAAATGATACATATATTTATATATATTAAATTATATTATTTAATATATTAAATTACAGTGCTCTGAGGCTTCAACCCACAGCAATTTTTCACGTTCTGCATTCAATATTCTTTTGTACAGTGAGAAAACAGACCCTTGGATAACATAAACAGAAAGGAATTTGGAGCCCCAAATCCAAAAGAGTGAGCTACCTTCACATATTTGCATGTTAGACTTATTTTATTCCTTGGGAATAACTCATATGATTAGGATAAGTTTTCAGAATGTAAGGATTTTGAACAGTTTTGCTCTAATCGGAGTTCCATAAGAATAATTTCAGGTTTTAGGTTCCATAATACATAGTGTTAATCTGGCTGAGGTTTCCTGTTTCCTGTACCCCAACTCCTGTCCATCTATTTCACAGAGACTCTGTGAAGTAAAATTCTCAGTCTCAAGTCATTTTGTATCTTCTTCTTATTCTCCTTTTGTGGGTGAACTTACCCTGTAATAGGCTCCACAAAAAAAGTGAGAATCAAAACAAAATACATCCTGAATGGTCCTCCTCAAAGAACAAACATAAGTTTGAGGCATATGTATATTTAACTCAAAATAACCAAACAAATGAGAAATGAGGAAACTTGATATTGGTCTCATCTGTTCTAAAAATCCTTTGCCATCCATTAGGAAGTTATACAACTTTAATATAGACATACTTTATATTTTCAAAATATACTGGGTAATACATTCTTTTATATTTTAAACAATTATGAATTGTATTAATAGTTTTCAATAATTTCTCTATTCTTCAGCAAACCTTTTCCACACAGCATTAAGAAGCAATAATCTTTCAATGACTGACAGCCAATTGGGAAGGGACGGGGTGTTAAGATGTGGGGACTCTGAAGGACCCTCTTAGGTTTTAAGTCTCTTCTGTTAACATTCACAGAACTGCATAATAGCCCCTTCTATAAAGTCACTTCTTGGTGGCCATGGTGACTGTTTTTATTGGTAAATTCATAAATAGTAATAAAATAGAAGATCTGAAAATCCTCAGAGAGTACTAGGCTGAACAGTCTGCCCAATTCAACCACTGTTTGCAAATATTTATTTTTTCATCTCTAAACCTCAGAGTGTGTTTGATTTGAAGCACTAAAGCAGCATTTGCTCTGACCCACAGGAAATTTTTGTGCTGAATGAACCACCTCACAAGCTAAAGCTGAAACACTGAGTATAGATGTCTTCACACAGCATTTCCCTTGTCCAGCCTCTGGAATCCTGCTTTTTCAATGGACTTAACTGTCATGTCACTTCAGGAAACTTCCTAGGACTTTAAGGAATGTAGGCCTTACATTCTAAGGTGCAGTTCTCTATGAAACAAAGACTATCACTTGTATTTCCCTAGGATGGAACATGACTGTTTGCTCTGTTCTGATCTAATTTTAAAAAGGGATGCTGAATGTTGGTATCTACTGGATATAGATGTCCTTTCAGATATAAAAGGCATGGTAAAAAGCTGGGCTATTCTTTCTGCCTCAGGTTACTTCCCCAAATTATGTTTTCTTATTTTTGGAGAAAGCCTATTTTACTCTAGTCACCATATTTTCCCCTACAAATTAAAGAATAAATAGCTGTTTTCACTTAAATATTAGAATCAATTGAATCTACATGCTAGCTTTTATTTTATTGAAAGAAAAATGCAGCTGATATATAGTCAGCATTCTTGGTACATAGTTGAAATAAAGAGCTATGGTGACTTCATTACATTTCTCCTCTGTTCTTGAAACTTTATGACTTATCTTCCACCATGTGCACATGTTTTACAAATTCTATTGATGTTCACCTTTATGACAATGAGCGCTATTTTACCTGAGTGGGCTGAAACTAGATCCATTGATTAAGTCATCAAAACATCGTCAATGCTGTCAGTTGTCGCCCAGCAGATAGCAGTTACCAGTGACATGGTGAGACGATCAGGAAGCAGCTAGCACCAGGCCTTACGTAATTAACAGAATCAAAGGCAAATGTTCACATTTCTTTCTATAATCAGGTCATAGTTTTCCACTGGCTGGAATATTGTTGTTTTCTCATCCTCTGGTCCTCATCTTACTCCACTACCTTCCCTATGATGTTTCCCTTAACCACCCAATTCTGTCAATCATGGCACTGTTTTTGTTTGTTCATTTTATATCAGTATCACTATTAGTATTACTAAATTTACCTTTGTTTACTTTTCAATAACTTGTGTTCCCAACTGCAAACCATATTAAGGGAGAAACACTTTCATTCAATAGAGCAGATACCCAGTACTCTGGTTCGTCTTGGCATACAATGAACATGTGAAAAGTGATTAAACAAACAATGAGTGTATATGTGTTTAAAAAAATTGAAAGAATGGACAATTTCTGGATGTTATATTTATCATAATAACATTTTCAAAGTCTATAGAAAGTAATAGAAGAATCAAACAAATGCAAATATTTCTGTAATGTAAAACTTCTCTCCTAAAAGAGAAGCAGAATTTAAATAAATGATGACATTTTCATATAGCAGTGAACAGAAGGTATATAATTGCTGACTCAATGATTAAGTCCATTATTAAGCTCAACCAAATGTTTTCCTGGAGTGAACTCTTTCTGCATGTTTTCTGTATTGCCCTCTTAGTCTTCTAGAAACAACAGAATAATTCCCCAATGTTCCCTGCTTATTGAAAAGGAAAACTGTCTCAAAATAACAGATACTTTAGCATGGACAAAGAAAACATGAAAGTGGCTGCACATTTTCAACTTTCTGTCCTTGGCAGGAGGGCAGTTTAGGGATGCATTAGAAATAAAGTGATTAAAAGTCAGACTTTCATTATCTTAACATTTTATACTTAGGAAAAGTTGTAAGTAATTAAGTTGTATCACAAGCAGTAAAAACCAAATGACACCAAAACCTGAATATAAATGGGTTCAATTTTGTTTTTATCATTTGAGAATATAGACAATGATTAGAAAGTGTTCAGAAAAAGTCTATTTAAAAGACCATTTAAAACATTTAAAAAGGTGCACGAATTACAAAATAAAAACAGAAGTTCTGATTTTTTGAGGAATAGGAATCTATTGGCTGTAGCTGATGGCTTCTTGGCCATTGTTTGGAATAGGATGGGTTATTTAGAGCAAAGCATTGAACAATGATCTTTTACTTTTTTAAAACTTAGATCAGAAGAAGCATGAGAGAATTTGTTCAGATATAAGAAAGATATTTTTTTCCTTTCATCCACCACTTTTAACATTTATTTTTCAGGTTTCTCAAGGAAGAACTTCCCAATGAAGGATGAGTCAAAACTGAAATGAAATGCTAGCAAAGTATAGTGCTCTTGTCCTTGGAAATTATTATTAATTTGAAAGCTTATTACTAAAACACAAAAGCTAATACTCCGATGACCTTGTGTCAAGAAAATCAACACAGTGACTACTTCCAGCTCTGATATTCTATTATGTCCTGCCAGTATGGAATGAGGCTAAGGGCTTAGAGGAACCTAGGACAAATTGAAACTAAATCCCCACCAAGCCACTTTGCTCCACTCACATCTCATACACCCTGCCCGGGGACACTTATCATAATTCTTTGAATCATTTGTCTGAATCTCCCAGCAAAGTTCTGATTAGTTGAATGCTCATACATGTAAAAGATTAAGTAAATGTGGGTTTAACATTAATTTGGCAAACCATATACCAAGAAAAGTAGATAGAGCCATTCCAAGTATCAGTTGAGACTGTTGGGTGATAAATAAATAAATAGTACAGTGCTACACTGGCTTTAGGTGATCCAGACAAAGAACTTATATTCGAGTTTTTAAAATCTGCTGTGATGCAGAGCCCAGGAATATAGTCAAGAACTATTATGCAGTTTATAGTCCTTATTTTACTTACTATGCTTGTCAGGGTAAACACTGATTATTTATTTGGGGCTGAATTCTTCTCATGCAGTAAAAGCCCATAAATTTAATATTAAGACGATATTAAATTTGCACTAAGCAAATGAGTATTTTCAAGTCAGCGAGATCAGTGAATATGTTGTAATTACCATTGCATTTCAAATTATTTTCATTTATTGATTATATATTATATATCCTATTTCAAACCAAATCACATCTTAAACCAAGTTAGAAATATTTAAACATTTTAGGACAGGTGTTAGCTCCCAAAACTTGCATGCATTGAGAAACTGAAAAACAAAACAAAACAAAATGAAAAACAATCCATCTGTGAAATGTCTGTATTTCAATATACTTTATGACAAATGCCAACTATTTTCTGATTAATTAATTTATGGTGGTTTTGATTGTTAAGTTTCTATACATTCTAATCCAACTCTTACAATACACTGCATATTTCCAAAGTAACTATAGACTCTTTCTATATTAAAATGAGCCAATGGTGCTTCCTCAAGCTTTCATGATGAAAACAGCACTGAACCTTTATTATTTATTTATTTAAGATTTTATTTATCATTTTCAGAGAGAAGGGTAGGTGGGGAGGAAGAAGGGAGAGAAGCATCAATGTCTGTTTGCCTTTCACCTGCCTCTAGCTAAGGACCTGGCTGGAGACCTGGCTTGCAACCTAATTATGTGCCTTGCCTGGGAATCAAACCTGTGACCTTTGGGTTCGCAGGCTTGTGCCAGTCCTCTGAGTCATACCAGCCAGGGCTGAACCTTTATTTATAACTTGTCTCCGATGAGAAAAGAGAGGAGATAAGACACAGGAAGCTATCAAAGTTCTGTAAACCAAATATTCTTATATATGATTTCTACTCAGCATCAGTTGAGAGAAAATCATACCAAAGACTATTAAGAAAATAAAAACAACCATTCTGCTAGGCCTGGAAATGAAGTCTTTCTTTATGCCAGATGTGCATGGAATGTATTCTCTGCAAGAGAAAAACAAACTCAGGAATTCCCAAGTTGTCATTATTACCTAACTCTACACTAGATTTCAATCCTTCCGAAGAAGTTCATAGATTCAGTTAGGCTTATTCCCACTTGGTCTTCAGAAGCCAAATCTTGCCTTTTGAACTTCAAAAGCAGGGTCTTATAAATATTTTTCAACTACCCTAACTGAAGAATTTCATTTTCTAATGCTGGAGTGTTCCCATTTTAGAGTTTCCTATTATTCTGTCTTTACTGATACTATTTCAAAATGAGAACACATTATTGCTCTAAAATCTCTGGCCAAAGAAGAAATGTCAGTAAATATTTGCATCTAATGTCACCAAATTATCAAAACTAACCTTTGTAGCTTTAGATAAATGTAGTTATCTTTCACTTACATATCAACACAAGCAAAATATATCAAGACATATTTGATAAGAGGATAAATATTTACTTTACTGGGGAAACCAAAATGAATACTCTTTGAATAGAATATTGGCTAAAGACATCTATCTTGGAATTTGTCCAAGTTGTGGAGGAAATTAATTTATCAGAGTACGTGTATTCACTTAGGTACCAATTTTCAATAGGAGAAATTTGAGAAATTGTAAGAGCTTTGTTCCCTATCAAGACTTACATATTTTGGTATCAGTTCTCATGGGCCTTCCTTAACATACACAGAAAGGCAAACAGTTCTGGGACCCTTGTATCACTTAGTAGCTACCCAATGAGGTTAAAGCTTATTGTTCTGTATTCAAAGACTCATGAAAGCCAAAGAGGAGATAAAACCCTTTAACAGATAAAGAACTGGAATGACAGAAAATCTCTGTGTATGACCCATGTTACACACTCTTGAAGCTTTTTATAGCAATAAGCTTTAATGACAACCCTTGTCAAAAAAAAAATAATAATAATAATAGTAAGTGTTAGGTTTCTTACCTGCTCTATTTGCTTTTGTTTAATGTTGAATTCCCACCATTCAATACAAAGTGCTGTGGTTAAAACTCTTTTTTCTCTAGTTCCAAACTTTCTTTGGTTCCCAGTAAGAATTTACATGTATGCAGGTACCAACACCCAACTTGGGATTTTCCTTTACTCCCCCACAAACTACTCCTCTGCTCGGATGATAGTTCCTTCCCTCCTTCTGTGAGCAAAAGGCTCCAGCAGTAGGCACCTGGCAGTGCTGCTGCTTCTGAACAGACTCTGAGAACCCTGAGCATTATGGAAGGCATAGTTCTGACATGGTACCAAATATGTTAGAGAAAGCTGCTAGCTAGCTAACTACAATACATATAGGCCACATACATACCAAGTCATACATACATTTAAGAAATTATAAGTGAAGCTCTCTTATATAAAATAACTTGAAAATTCGGATTTAGGCCCCAGTTTCACCATTTAGTAATTTATGAATATGAGCAAGTCACCTCCTCCACGCTTTCATTTTGTCTATTTTCTCCTTGCAAAGACATATGACCTGCCAGAGGCCCCACTGACATCCAGCATACCCAGTCCCCTGTCCTTACCTCTAGGTTGTTACTACCTAAAGAAGAGATCATGTATCTGAAAATATTTGGAAAATAATTAGGTGCTATACCAATTTCTATGGGATGGTTTAGCACAAATCATTGTGCTAGGTGCTATAATATAAGAAATTCACATTCTAGTAAAAGAGATAATGCAAGTATTCAAGGGTGAAACATAAAATTAGCACTCCATGGGTATCAGTCAGATGGTACCAGGGTATACCACAGAATATGAGTCCTAAATGAAAAATCAAAACAATGCATTATAAATAAAGGTTTTTGATTTTTTGTGTGACCTGCCCTTTTATATACATTATGTGCTGTCACTTCTATAGCACCATGACTGAATCAGACTTTCTAATCAAGGGTAAAGAATTATCATTTGCAGATATCACATGCCAGCCAATGCTCCAGTTCAACAATGTCACATCTTTGTATAGCAATGCCTATAGGTGCAATTAGCATGGTTTTCAATTGCATTTTGACTTATTGTTTCATAAAAAGTGGTAAAGATTAATAAAAGTATAGAAACTAAAATTAAGATTTATGTATCTCACATTTAATAAGATTGAAGAAAAGGTATTATCAGATGAGCCAAACATTTTTAATTATAATTTGGTAACTTATGTAACTATCATATGAAATTAAGACAATAGACCATATGTTCAACTGTTAAGCAAAAGAGTAAATTAAGCCTTGGCTGGTGTGGCTCAGTGGATTGAGTGTTGGCCTGGAAACCAAAGGGTCACCATTTCGATTCTCAGTCAGGGCACATTCCTTGGATATGGTCCAGGTTGGAAGTTAGGGGACACATGAGAGGCAACCAAGCATTGATGTTTCTCTCCCTCTCTTTTTCCCTTCCTTTTCCTTTCTCTAAAAAAGAAATAAGTAAAACCTTCAAAAAAGTAAATGCTGAGAGAATAATATCAAAGGCCACATCTTACTAAAGAGTGAGATACATATTTAGATGTTACCATTTATAGTGTTTTTAGCACAATAGGAACAAAATAATTGAGTCTGTTACATGACTTCTAGTATCTTTGGTTTTTCAACAAGTTTTCAGAATTGCATTGTTTGTAAAAGTATTAGAAAACCAAAAAAAAAAAAAAAAAAAAATGCTGTGGCAATTGGCAAAAAAAAAAAAAAAATTGTTTTCTAAAGAACTAGAATTTGAACCTGCGAAAATGAAGGACATTGTAAATACAGAGAACACCTTGATCAAAAGCCTCACAGTGGGAACATATAGGCATATTTGGCAGGGACCCAAAAGCCTGGAAATCATTTATTAAAAATGTGTATTATTCTTACATATTCACCTTCCAAGTATTCTCCATTTGATGCAACACTCCAATTAAGACTTTTTCCCCCTCTCTGTTCAAAACAGCTTTTGAACTTGTCAATTTTGATGCCTTTTAGTGCTTCTGCTGTTTGTTGTTTCACCTCTTCCACCTGGGCAAAATGGTTCCCTCTGAGGACTTTTTTCATTCGGGCAAACAAACCAAAAAAAGTTGCTCAGGTGAGATCAGGTGAATAGGGAGGGTGGGGCACAATGGTTATGTTGTTTTTGACATACTCAGCACGGTGTGGGCAGGTGTGCTCATAAGTCACCCATCATGAAATGAGCAAAGACATTGAAAAAGACTTCAAAAATAGTTCACTGAAGCTGACTGAACACAGCTCTCACAACAGCACCAGCTGGTACACTGATACAAATGGGCTCCTCACTTAGTAGGGGAAGCCGTTACCACCTGGGGCCTGCCTTCCAGAAAATAATTCTACTTTTGGGGGTTCCACCCTCATATGAGAAACGGTCAATCATGGTTCCTGACTAGAGAAGGTGATACTCTGGAAGGCAAAGGAAAATCACAGTTGGATAGTTGCAAGCTAGCAAACATGACTTTAGGCATTCAACCTAGCTCTTTGCAACCATTTTTCTCATTTTCCCTCCATGTGTTTTCTTTTCCACAGCTAAAGGCACCTGACCATCAAATTTATGCTCTAAACTCTACCCCTTGTCTTAATATACAATTTTAATCTGAGAAAGGGGAAATTAGGGCACCAAAACACTGGAACTGATGTCCAATTATAGCTGCGGTGCCTCACATATATATGAATGTATGTGTGTGTATGTGTGTGTGTGTGTGTGTGTGTGTGTGTGTGTTTATATATATAGATATATAAAGTAACCAAAATGTGAATCTTCATTTTGGGATTCTGATCTGGTCCCTGCTGAGTGGGCCTCAATTATGCTAACATGGACCTCTCCTATTCCCTGGCCAGCCATTCTTTGGATTACCTAACTAGTGTTCCAAATCATTCTGGAATAGCATCATGTATTCCCTCTTTGTCCAGCCCAGTGGATAAGACCCTTCCACATGATCCAAGTCCTTCCCAGTATCAACTGTCTCTTTGTTTTTCTTAAGCATATTTTATTAATTATGCTGTTACAGTTGTCCCAATTATTTTCCCTTTGCCCCCCTCCACCCAGTAACTCCCTTCCCTCCAGAAATCCCCTCCCTTAGTTCATGTTTATGGGTCATGTGTATAAGTTCTTTGGCTTCAGCCTTTCCCATACAATTCTTAGCATCCTCCTATTCTGTTCCTATCAATTATGCTTCTTGATCCGTGCACCATTTCCCACTTTCCCCTCCTTCCCCCTTTCAGCTGATAACCCTTCCAATGATTCCTGTACCTATGGTTTGGCTCCTGTTCTGGTTGTTTGCTTAGTTTGTTTTTGCTTTTGTTTTTATTTTTTAGATTCAGTTGTTGATAGTGTGAGTTTGTTGCCATTTTAATGTTTATAGTTTTGATATGTTTCTTTTTCTTAAATAAGTCCCTTTAACATTTCATATAATAATGGCTTGGTGATGATGAACTCTAGCTTACCTTATCTGGGATGCACTTTATTTGCCCTTGCATTCTAAATGAGAGCTTTGCTGGAACAGGCTGGTCTCTCTTCCACATGTGAGTGTGTGATGGATAAAAATTCAGGAGGGATAACTCAGGAATGAGGAGTCCCAGCCCCACACAAGGCCCCCAAGCCCAGGGATCCAATGCCAGGAAGGTAAGTCCCCAAAACTCCTGGCTGCAAAAACCAGCAGGGATTGTGTCAGTGGAAAAAACGCCTGAAGTTCCAAGCAGCTCCTCTTAAAGAACCCACACATGGACTCACCTACTCAGATTTGCTCCCTCTGAGCTTCAGCACTGGGGGAGCAGCTTGAAAGGCACCAGTGGCACACAGGGAGAAACTGAACTGTCTGGCATCAAGGTGAGCAGAGGCCATTGTCCCTTTTTTAAATCCTCCACCCACACAGACAGCAAGCTAGTGCCATATCTGAGACACCATCAACCTGGCTAACAATTTTTGACCCTCTTTGGGAGATCCCCAGAGACTCCACCCCACCCAATTTAAGGGCCCACAGAAGCTGCTTTTCCATATGAATGACTGGTCTTGGTTCAAGCTGCACAACTTTCTAAGTCATATCAAACAAACAACAACTGGCTTCAGTGAGCCCCAGGCCTGACACTAGCAGCAGCCAGCTAGAGTCACAGTTTGACTTCACCTGGGAATCTCCAAGCCCAGCTCACATAGCAGCATCTCAGATTGCTTTGTAGCTCAAGCAGGATTATCCTGGGCAAAACACAGGTTGGGGCTGACCTTAGCCTGCACCATGTGGGAAACCCAGTGCCAGCCCAACCAGTGGACAGCAACAGACCATGTCAGTGCACCACCACCCACCCCTGCAGAGCTGATCCTCCACAGAGGGCAGAGGATGGTGGTCAGTGGTTGCAGCCAGTTCTTGAACATGACTGGCCTGGGAAAATCCCTCCCATTGATCTGTCAACAGCAACCAATGCTCAACTACAAGAGGAGGATGTACTCAGCCCACATGAAGGGTACAACTCGAGTACCCAGCATGACTAGCAGGGGAGGCTATGCCACTGGACCCAACAGAACACCTCCTACAGGAGGCCACACTACCAACAGATGGAGTCAAAGCAGCTCTACCTAACACACAGAAACAAACACAGGGAGGTTGCCTAATTCAGGAGGGAAAGAAATATGGCCCAGGTGAAAGAACAGAACAAAACTGTCTCTTTGTATCTATGAATGTCTGGCTATCACCAGCCCCAGACCCATAATTTCCCATGGCTTTCCTCTGCTCACTTGTTAAACCCCAACTGCTCTCACTTGCTCCATCATTGTGACTATTGCCTGCATCATGTATTTCCTATTAACCTGGCATTTTTTTTCCTGGTGATCACAGTTAATTGGCTCCTGTATTAGGTCCCTAACCCCCTAACCTGCTATAATTAATAAGATTACTCCCAGCCATGAACTGACAGATTATTTCTTTGTCCCTCACTCTAAGTTCATGGATTTTATCTTTTTGTGAAGACTTTATCATGAACTATTAACATCTTGCCATTTGTACTATAGGAACTAAAATAACTTCTTACCTTAAGAAAAGAAAAGAAAAACATGGTTGAGTAATTCTTCAGTAAAAAACCAGAAACTTAGGTATTCAGATCACTGCCATTGGGTGGCAGATTGCTTCTATCAGTGACAGAATGATTAATGCACTTGTGTTCCCGGGGCCAGTCCCTAGTAGAGTTGCCAGGGTGGATAATAATTGGTCATGTGCATTTTATAAGTAAGTGGCCAACAGCAGCAAAAAAGGGTGGATCTGTTGCTCAACCAGATTCCTGAATCTACACTATCTGAAGAATCGATAGTAAACACTGAAGAAGCATCAAAGAAGGAAAAGGTACTGCCTGCTTTCACAAACACCTCAAGGAATTGGCTGAAAACCCTGGCTAGAATCAGGATCAGCGGGCAAGCTTTTAAAAGGAAGAGGTGCCGGGCTATACCCCAGAGTCTTGGGGTGGAGGGGAAATTCTGATGGGAAGCCAGGGCTGGAATTCACTGGTCTATGGTTACATCGAGGAGTAAGAAAAGCTTTATGGAATCAACATTCAAAGGCAGGTTAATACGCACAGCAACCAGAAATGTTTGGTTTTAACAAAGATAAATCATGTGGCGATTTGAGAAAGTCTATTATATTACAGTGTGCTATTCGTTTGCTTCCTGTTTTTCATATCATTTCAGAGTTATCTAAACATTGTAAAAATCGATGAATCCCAAACAACCCTGATGATAAAAAAAAACCAACAACAACAAAACACCTGGAGTGTTTAAGGTTTTAAAAATGTAAATTCCAAGACCTTATCACGTTCCTGAGGCATCAGAATCTCCAGGAACCTGGGACGCTGATTTCAGCAAGTATCCCAAGTGATCCTTATCATCAAGGAAGTTGGAAAAACACTCCTCTAGCTGCTGAAAACGTTAGGTAGACTGTGAAACTGGAAGGGGAAACCTGGGGCCCACGACAGCCCAGTTGGACAGGCACACACCGCCTGGCGTTCCTCCACTGGCTGTGCGGCAGCCACCCGCCTTCTCACAATGCCTTGGCTGTTCCCAGCCTGTCCCCACATCAGGGACTTTGTATCTGCTGTTCACCAACCTGGGAATGTTGTTCCCCAACTGCTCAAAAGATGAAATCTTATTCATCCTTCTCAGGATAAGCTCTGCTCAACTAGACCAGGTGCCCTATTAAAACCTCTTTGCATCCTTTCTTTCATCATAATCATTACTCTTCCTTGATTACGTTCTCATACTTGTCTCCTACACTAGAAGGTAAGCCCCTGTGGTGTTGAGTACGGCTTACATGTTCACAGCTTTATCTCCAGTATTTTATAAGAGCAATGCATACACAAATAAATGAACACATGAATGAATACAAGCACTCAGTGGTGGCATGTAAAGAGGAAGCAAGGTAGTGGGAGAGATTTGCTAGAATGATGAGATGAATGGGTGCAAAGCAAGAAAGCCTTTCAGAGACTCGAGGACTGTGCTGGGCTCTGAAGCCAGCAGCAAGGAAGCTGGCAGACAGAGCACGGAGGAGCGGAAATATGCCAGGTGGGCGGAAGGCTCTGCGAATGCCCTGGAGGAGAGAGACAGCCGGTGTGTGCTCTGAATGAGGAGCCAGGAAGCTTGAATTAAGCAAAGAGAACAATTAGGCTATGATGAAAGTGGAGGACAGTTAGATAAAGAGTGACTCATGATCACTTTTGATTTGACGTAAGCAGAAACTCAGAGATCCTGCAGGGTTCAGAGAAGGAGAGAGATGATCAAAACAACTTGCAGGGGATGACTCACCCTCTTTGTGTAGGACTGAATGAAAGGACAGGACTAAAGATATGTGAAACCAGCTAGGATGCTGTGGCAATCAAACTGCTGTGTAATTAGGAATCAAAATGGGAGCTCTATTTTATTTGGGTACATCCTACCCAGTGCCACAAAAAGTTTGACGCACCTGGGGAGAAATATGATAACAGCTATAGACTAGGAGGAAAGTAGGAGGTCTTAGGAAAGAACCTGTAAGATTTGAACTAACTTTCATGGAGGGAGAGGAAAGAGCACCAATGAAGAAACTAATTTGTAGATCAAAAGACTGCATGCTACAAATTGGATGGAAAAAATATAAAGGTAGGAAGTCTGAAAGCAGGAGGAAATAAATAAGCTCCTTTCTTAGCACGGAGACGTATGTGACATTTTAAAAAGCTACCCTTTATTCAATGAGGATTATACAATCTGAAACAGAGTCTTAGAATAAGAAAACCTCAGTTACCACTTGACAATGATCTTTGAAATTTGAAGAAACACAACATGGTTATCAAGGCACTGGAAGGGATAGCAACAGCTTCCAAAGAACATTTTCTAAAGTGTTCAGTTGTATTTGATGCTCCCGACAACTTTTCATCATCATATTTTTGGTAATTGCTAAAATCTTCCCCTCCTTATTTACTCTTGCTGCTTTCTTTTCCCTTGTAGAATGTCTCCAGTTTTACTATTTTTATAGTTTTCATTTATTGCTTTTTGCAGTGGAAGGAGAATTTGTTGGTCCAATTATTTATGCATCCATCGGTTGCTTCTGTGTGTGCCATGACTGGAGAGCAAACCTACAACCTTCAGGTATGAGATGCTCATAACTCAGTTGCTCCAACCAACTGAGTTACCTAGCTAGGGCCTAGCTTTCCTATTTTTAATTCTTTCAATAGCTCTATTGAATATCTCCAGCTTGTTGAACACATATTTGAATGAGTCCCTAAAACACTCCCTATCCCTGTATAGTGTTGCTTCATCCAGACCATCCTGATTTTCTTTCCTGTATTGTGGAAAACCACCTCCCTACTGCTCTCTCTGCCTTTCATCCCTTATGCTACCATTCCATGCTCATCCTCTGTCAATGTGTTTTTATAATTCAAATAGACCATACCTCTTCATACTTCAATTCTCTGACTTCCTTGAATCTTCAGGATGGTAGGCAGATAGATCTGTTAGTACAAAAGGTCTTTTAGAAGTGTCCCCTGCCCGTCTCGTTCTCTTTATCCTTCTCCCTGTGCCCATGTACATACTTTCACTACTGTTATACCACTAATCTTTTCATTTTCCTAAATAAGATGTGCTCTCCTTCCCTCCCTACCTTTATAAATGATATTACTGATAGCTGTGTTATTTTTTATCATCCTTTGGTTGCCTGCCTAGTTATTCTCTTTTTGCAAAAATTCAATCATCACCCCCTCTAGGGTGTCTTCCCTTGATTCCTTCTGTAGTTCTTCTACGTACTCAAACAGTTGATTACAGCTTACTTCAGGCTTACTTTTTTCTAACTAAATTATTATTTTCCTTAAGAAAAGAATGCTGTCTCTCACACCTCCATTTTTTTATGCCTAGCACAGTGCCTGGCACATTGTAAAAACTGAAATACTGTTTGAATTTTAAAAAGAGGATAGGAAAAAATGGGGAGGAAGGAAGGAAGGATGGATAGAAATAAGGAAGGAAGGAAGGAAGGAAGGAAGAATGGAAGGAAGGAAAGAAGGTAGAAAGGGAGGAATGAAAGAAGAAACAGATTTTCTTCTTTCCAAAGGAGTTCTTCCAAAACACTAAGAAGAAAGGGGGAAGAGAGAGAGAGAGAGAGAGAGAGAGAGAAGAGAAAGAGAGAGAGAAGGTGTGAGAGAGCAAAAGCCAAGGCACTGTTACAATTTAAATTGGAAAAGATTTAGTGGATTAAATGAGTTTGGTGGTCATTTGTTAAAATAATTTCTTATCATTTTAATAATTTCATGTGGAGCACTGCATGAATCATGAGTGCCAGGTACAGTGCTGGTGAAGGGAGGGGGTGTAAAAATGAGTAAGTTCCACTTCCACCCCTAGACCCCCACAGTTCATTTGGGGAAACAGTTAGACATACTCGTACATCGCACTGATGTCTGACAAAGGCACACACAGTACAGAAGAAGTAGCAGCCAAATGTGCAAGAGAGTAGTATGGTTCATAGAGGGTTCAAAAGGCCTGGGAATCAGAAAGGATGACTAGAAATGTACCAGAGGTGGTAAGGGAGGAATACATTCCAGAGAGGAGCCAGGGCATCTTGGGGAATGGTGGAGAATTTAGAATATTTGGCCCAATAATCTCCTTTTGTTGTTCTTAGGAGCTTGTGGGGAGAGAGGTATGAAAATGCAGTTACCTTCTTTCTCAGTCTCAAGCACATAGCTCTGCCTTTTTCCTCCTCCTCTGCAAAACCACCCGCTCTCCTACTTGTGGTTTCCTCACATCATGTTTGTCCAATGGGCTGAGGAATTCTTCCATGATTCCCATCACTGTAGTGTCCAGTGCCTAATCAGGTCCCTCCCTCCAGGAGACACTTCATGACCATCTACACCCATTAGAACATGTCAAGAGGATGGGTAAATGGTCTCACTATTTCCTAAACCATCCTAGTTATAGTCAATCTGGGAGACATTCTGGTCAATAAATTCTATTGTCATGTTACCTGATTCATCATAATTCATCATTGTCACTGAAGGGGTTTTTTCTGGTCCTTCTGAAAAGAAAAATGAATGCTAATTTAAATGATTGGGCATCCTATTCAGGTGCTATTAATGTTTTTCTTTTTCTTGCCACCTGGTGACATGCTTGTAAGGGAAAGAATACTGCCACAGTACATGCCAGCACTGTTGTTCTCTGAGCCTTGCTTGGGCACAGAACTAAGTCTTGGCTGGACCATTATCAGAACCAGGCAATGGTTGCTCCTATTTGAAAATGTATGAATCTGCATGCTTCCATGGGTGGTTTCATGGATCTAACAGCAGCTGAGCAACCTTGTTATTTTAATCATTCTCATAATCAAGGAAGATAATGTATGGTAATCATTCTAGTTTTCTACTGGAGTTCTTGTAAGGATAGATACCTTAAATATTTTTACTTAAAGTAACAAGTACCTAAAAAATAAGTAGAGAAGCTACCATTTGAAGGATACCAAGCAAGCCATTTTCCTGATATAGTTGTCAGCATCTGCTCTTCTCTTCCCAGCATATATCACTGATCAATCATGACATTGTCACCCCCATCCATGGTTGAATGCAGCCTCGGAAGTGCTGTAAGATGGGCTCCAGGCTCCCCCCACCATACTGATAGGAGCACCTGGGTTCCACATGATTCTTCCTATATTCACTGCTTTGGCCTTACCAACTTATCTATAATATAGAAATAAGGAGTACAAGAGAGCCAGAAAGGAGATTTTCCTAAATGGTAGGGCTTTTCAGCTTGAGAGCTGAAACAGACCCAAATAATCACATCGCTTGAAGTGACCCCCTACCCAATCATAATAGTCTTACTCTGCCCACATTTTCCATCTTGTCTCTTTCCACTTATTCAAAAAATTGTGAGCTACTTACGTGTCAACACCAAATTGTCAGTTGTTAGTCCTAACTTACAGTAGCATTTAAATTTTTTTTCTTTTATTGACTCTAGAGAAAGGAGAAGAGAAGGAGAGGAAGAGAACCATGATGTGAGAGGGAAACATTGATCGGTTGCCTCTTGCAGGCACGAAACTCACAACTCAGGCATGTGCCATGACAGGGAATTGAACTGGCAACATTTTACTTGTGGGACAATGGCCAACTAACTGAGCCTCACTTGCCAGGGCTAGAGTAGCATTTTAAATAGTCTCTCTTCACAATCATTTATTCAAACATAGTAACTTTATGCTTGAAAATAATTGGGCCCTTTACAATCTATCTATCCCTGTTTATCTCTGCCATTCTTTTTATTATAGAGGGTATAAAAGTAAAAGAAGCAGTAGATTTTAAGATAGCTAATATATTTACTGGCAGTAATTCCTTTCACTGAGAGAACTCCAGAAGCCTGATTCTTTAATGTACAAAGAGTTGCATGCTCACACATGTGTATGCTTATTTAATTCTCAAAACAACCTTGTCTAGTTTCATTTTTCTGCACATATCTAATTTGCCCAACACCATTTATTAAATAAACTATCTTTAGTCCATTGTGTGTGCCTGCTTCCTCTGTTGAATAGTAATGGACTGAAGAGGTGTGAATTTATTTCTGGTCTCTCAATTTTGTTCTATTGATCTAGGGTGTCTTATTTTATGCCAGTACCATGTTGTTTTGATTACTATGACCTCATAGTATAGTTTGATGTTAGGTAGTGTGACACACAAGAATAAATTCAGAAGGAATTAAAGACAATGTTAGACCCCCAAACCATATAAATCGTAGAAGAAAATATAGGCAGCAAAATCTCATAGGATATTGCTCATAGAAATATTTTATCTGATATATCTTCTCAGACAAGGGATACAAAAGAAAAAATAAACAAATGGGACTACATCAAATTAAAAATTTTTTGCATAGTAAAAGAAACCACCAACAAAATCGAAAGACAACCCACAGAATGGGAGAACATATTTGTTGATACATCTGATAAGGGGTTAATATCCAAAATTTATAAAAACTTATAAAAGTCAACACTAAAAAGCAAACAATCTAATTTAAAAAAGGGCAAAGGACCTAAATAGACACTTCTCCAAAGAGGACATACATTAAGATGGCCAATAGACAAATGAAAAGATGCTCAGGTCACCAATCATTAGAGAAATGCAAATTAAAACCACAATAAGATACCACCTCACACCTGTCAGAATGGCTACCATCAATAAATCAACAAACAACAAGTGCTGGTGAGGATATAGAAAAAGGGAAGCCCTTCTGCACTATTGGTAGGAATGCAGATTGGTGCAGTTTCCGTGGAAAGCAGTATGGAGATATCTCAAAAAATTAAAAATGGATCTGCCTTTTGACCCCACAATCCCACTTCTGAAAACACATCCAAAGAAACCCAAAACACAAATTCAAAAGAACATAAGCACCCCTATATTCATTGCAGCATTATTTATAGTTGCCAAGATATGAAAACAGCCCAAATGTCCATCAATAGATGGGTGGATAAAACATCTATGGGGCATTTACACAGGGAAATGCTACTCAGCCATAAAAAAGATAATTTCACCTTTTGCATCAGCATGAATGAACCTGGAGAACATTATGCTAAGTGAAATAAGCCAGTCAAAGACAAATACCGTATGATTTCATTCATATGTGGAAGCTAATGAACAAACTGAACTAACAAGCAAAACAGACTCATAGATGAGCAGACTGACAGCTCTGGGTGGGGGTGGTTAGGAGATTAAGGGATCAGCAAAATCAAAAGAACTCATGGACATGGACAATCACCATGCGGTGATTGTAAGGGCAAAGGGAGTATAAGGGGGATAAATAGTAATGGAAAAAATACAAGACCTTGTAAGGTTTGTGCTGTTAGTACACCCAATATGTAAAGAAAAACTGAAGCTTTAAACAAAGTAATTTGCCTGAAATCCCAAAGCTAGCCAAGGAGTGTTAGTAATTGCACCTCGGAAGTCCATCCTCAAGCTTTTTAAGCAGCACTTTATACTGTCTCCCTCCATTCACCAAGCACAGCTCCCTCTGATACTTACTGGGGCCTTTCCTGCCTAGCACACAATGTGGCCATAGACAAGGAAGGGGCCTGCTACCAGGACAGAATGAATTGTGAACTCATTCAGAATCATTTGCAGTCTCCTCCCCATCACCCACTGTGAAGATTATGCTCTACAGCCAAAGGATAGATGAGTCTGCACCATGTAGCCCTTTTGGTTCTTTGGCAACTAAATTCCTTTTTAGGTCCAAGAAATGGAGGATGTACTCATTTCTTTGTAGCCCTTTGCATATTCTTACCGGCCCTGCCCTCAGCTGGGTTTTAAAGTGCTTTATCCCAGCATGGGTCAGACAAGCTGTTGGCTTTACGCCAGGACTGAAGTATGGGATTCTGCTTGTCCTCATAACATTTCCTCATAGCAGCCAATCCAACAGTGATAGCTCTGAGTAACACTTACACGTCAGGTCTGTAATTCATTTATTTATCAGTTTAATTCCATTACTACACATCTGTAAGAGCAGAAAAGAAAATAATCGAAGCTTATGTGATTATATTTTGACATCATAGTGAAACTGACCAAGAGTTTTAAATCATCTCACACTAATGATACTTCATCCTTAAAAATCTTTCAGTATTAAACATTTACAATTCAATTAACATTTTAATACTAAAATATCAGATGACAAGACTTATCTCAGATATTATGGCACTTTAGACTATAGTAATGCAACTTCTAATGAGAGTAAAATTGATTCCTCTAGATACAGTAACCAAGAAAATAATTGATCATTTATATCATATTAATTAGGTAAAGTAGAACTACTATAGTTTTACAGTGAGTATGATCTGGAAGTCTATCTAGCTTTCATCACCAAACCTTCCCTATTGCACTATCTAGGCAATAAACTAAAAGGTTTAATAGTTATTTAAATCACTGTAGAGAAACCCATTAAGTATAATAAGCTCAAAATTTCTAGCACCTTTCAGTCACGGTTGGAAGTTTTCAGTCATAGATTGCTTTACAACAGCATGGGCTCTGTGAGGGAAATGACCCTGTGGTTCGTAATTGGGGGATACAGGTGTGCTCCTCTGTATCCCTCAAATATAGGTTACCTCTCTGAGGATCCACTGTGTGGGTGTGCCCTGGACCACTCCCCATTGATTCAGGCACCAAGTCAGGAGTCTAAGGCAGTGGAAACTGAATGTACTTTATTAATAAGCCATCCCCAGTAGTACCTAGCATCTTAATTATCAGCACCTTCAGAGTTTAGAATTCCTTTAAAAAAACATTATTTACAGGAATGGGCCTAGAAGAGGCTAATGAAGAAAGATGTGCTGCTACTATAAAAAGCAACAGAATCAAGGCCCACTTCACATGCTGCATAAACTTGCTTGGGGCTGCCCCCTATGGGACGCCTATTCTTTTGCGGTATAGAGGCAGAGAGGAAGAAAGACATCAATGTATTTCAACTGCCTCCAGCTACAGAGCTGGCTGGAGACCTGGCTTGCAACCTGGTTTTGTGACCTGACTGGAGAATCGAACCAGCAACCTTTGGGTTTGTAGGCTGGTGCCTTATCCACTGTGCCACCAGCCAGGGCCACATCTAGACTTTTTAATGCCTATGGTATTATTTATGAAAATAAAAGTCAAGATTTTTTTTTTTTTTTTTTTTTTATGATTGCGTAATCCAAAGATTTCCTAGGCTTAGAAAGAGTTACACATTATTATCCTGATAAATCTACAGAGAAATTCTGGTGATTCAGGGTAGTCCTTTTGGCCTTTTCCCATCTTCATAGAATATAGTTATAAATAAGAAACAGGGTGGCACTTATTCTACCTATAGAAGGGCACATGACATATTCAAAATAAAATGTGAACAATTGAGTTCCATGGGGTGATTTAGAGAATCTAATTCAACTTTGAAAAGAGGACTTCTAGAAGCAACTGGAAATAACATTTCTCTGAATACATCTTAAAAAATTATAGTAAAGAAGGAGAATACTTTTTTCTCAATATAAGACTAGGGCAAGAGAAATATATTGTCAAGGGAGCTGATTTCACTCCCTGCTGATCTTAAAGAAGAATCAGGATGATTCATGAAGGTCCTTCAGAAAGTGAAAGTAAAACTCTTCATCTGATGATTTAACCCTGGTTAATATCGAGTGTAACATGTAACATTGGTCAAAATCAGTAACTTAATTGGAAACATGGGCAGGTTATTTATAAATGAATGAAAAATACGGGTTTTTTTTTTTGTTTTTTTGTTTTTTGTTTTTAAATCATTGACCATAGACTTGAACAATTTTTTTTGGTTGAAAGGAATGTATTCCACATTAAAATTTTATTAGTGATTTTTAAGGCTCATTCCCGGTAAAGGGAGTGCATCAGCAGCCCTTTCATTAAAACAATTTCTGAATTATCTTGCAAATTTTTGAAAGGTTAATGTGTTACTTGTATACAGATTAAATGCAACATTTCATGGATATAAAAATTAAATAAGAGGATGTCATAGACTGAATATTTGTGTTTCCCCCAATTCATATGTTGGAACCTAATCCCCAGTATAATGGATTGAGGGGGCCCTTGGGAGGTAAGTGTGTTGTAAGATCGATGGTTAGACCATTAGTGCCCTCGTAAAAGAGGTCACAGAGAAATTCTTTGCACTTCTTACCATGTAAGGACTAGGCAAAAAGATAGCTTTCTATGAACCAAGTAACTATCTCTCACCAGAAACCTTTGGGTTTGGCAGGTTGGCACCTTATCCACTGTGCCACCAGCCAGGGCCACATCTAGACTTTTTAATGCCTATGGTATTGTTTATGAAAATAAAGGTCAAGATTTTTTTTTTTTTTTTGATGATTGCTTAATCCAAAGATTTCCTAGGTTTAGAAAGAGTTACAACACCACCTTGCCTGCCAGCACCTTGATCTCAGACTTTCCACCTTCCCAAATTGTAAACTTCTGTTGTTTGCAAGTCACCCAGCTTGGGGTATTTTGTTATAGCCAACCAACCAGACTAAGGGGAAGAGAGAGAATGGAGGAGATAAGGCTTTTATTTCCATGGTAATCCAAGAAAAGAACATGTATACTTTAGATACAGTTTGTTAATAAGGATACTCTAAATTTATGAAATTATGGTAAAGACAAAGCTTATAAATTGAATGTATATTTTGTTCTTTTAAAATATGCCAAACAAAAGGATAGGAAAATATACAATAAGTTTGTGAGTTGCAGAGTGTAGTTGGGTAATTAATAACATTGATAATTAAGTGTGTATATGGTGTCATTGAAAACTATTTATTTTTTTAGGAGTGTATTAAAAATAGAAAAGAAATAACTGGGTTGAATAGATTTAAAGGGTATCATATTGATATTGGTATCAATCTTAACATTTTAATTTCTTCTTAACCTTGCTATAGCTAAAATCGAACAGATTTTTCCATTAAAAACAACACAACACTTTAGATAGTTGACAAAGCCTTAGTGTTAACAGAGGCCAAAATAAACAAACTGAGGTGACAGCCAACACCAAAGTTTCAAATCTATTAAAAAGAATGCAGTGGTCTTGAAAATTTCACAGCCTGAGAAATAATGATGCAGCCAATTTGTTTCGTACTTTGTAATTAAATCGGAATTACTAAGATATATGTTAGCTTCCCAAATAATCTGATAAATATTGAGACCTTGAAATTTTAATCATTGTGACTAAAATTAGTTATGTGGTGATTATTTCCAGAAAAAAAAAATCATATGACTGTTTTACTTACACTCAACCCTTCTTGGAAGGCCCAGCTTAACTGGCAACAATCCCTCAACCTGCCTGCCTTTCATTTACAAAACAGAGTACACATGTAGTCATTTGATTGTCTGGGCTTTTAAATTTGGCTCAGAGTCCTTTGAAGTATAATCCTTTTACTGGAAACTAAATTAAACTAATTCCCTCAATCTTCAAAACACTAGCTAGATAAACCACATTTTCAATTTCATTCCCTTTCACCACTGCTCTACAGATTTGGCCCTGATGATACTGAAGATCACAGCTTTTGACAGCAGGGTGGGTTGGTAAAAAACCAAAACAATCATTGTCATTTGGCATCTATTTTCATCTCTTCACTTTGTTCATCTACACTGCTGACCCTGGCTGCCCATTAGACACACCTGAAGGCTTCTTAAAAACAGCCCCCCACACACACACTCCCTTCACCCAACAGATTTTTATTTCATAGGCCTAGGGTGCGGTTCAAGTACAAAATATTTTTAAAAAACTTTCCAGGTAAATCTCATGTGTTAACAAAATCGAGTGGTCCCTGTTTACAGGGAGTTAGAATGCAAAGGGAATCAAAGCAGGAAACATCGCTGAGAGTGGCCTCCTGATACCCACTCAGGATGCTCTGAGCCTTCCCTCCATGATAATGGTATACTTAAGGCTGCTTCGGCTTCCACTTTTCCTCATTACAAATAACTCCATTAAGCAAACTGTATGTCATTCTTTCCCTTCTACTTTGTTGAGTTATATTATAGAAGAGGAATTTTGCAGTCAACAGATACACGCTTTAAAAGCTTTTGGTATATGTCATCATATACGTTCCAAAAAGGGTAGATAGGTTTACATTCCCACTAACAGTAAATGAGATCACCTGTATCCCAGCTTTTGTAATATTACTCATGATCATTTTTGCTATAATGGCAAGATAAAAAGGTATTTTCTTTTTTATTTTAAATATTTTGCATTTTAAATATGATGATGGCTATTTATGTTTTTCTTTTGTAAGTATCCTATCTAAATTCTTTGTGTGTGGGGGGTTTTTTTGTTTGTTCGTTTGTTTTTAAGGATTTTATTATTTTTAGAGAGAGGGGAAGAAAGAGAGGCAAAGGGGGAGAGAAATATCAATGTATGGTTGCCTTTCACCTGCCTCCAGCTACAGAGCTGGCTGGAGACCTGGCTTGCAACCTGGTTATGTGCCCTGGCTGGGCATTGAACTAGTGACCTTTGGGTTGGCAGGCCAGCACCTTATCCACTGTGCTACCAGCCAGGCTATCTAAATTCTCCATAAAGATCAGCTACAGTGCTCAGAACAGTAACAAAGGTCACCTGGTGCAGTGTTCCCAAAATGTCCTCTGCAAATAGTTCTATGCTTTTGTACTGAGGTTCTTAGGGTTGGAAGAAAGGCAGAGAAGCCATGCTGTGGAAGATGAGGAGGTAAGTAGCCCTATAAACACACAAACATACACATATACTCACACTTGGTTCAAAAATAGTACCTACATTGGTATTTGTTTTATTTAACTGGCTTTTCCTTAAGATTTTATTTTAAGAGTCAAGTAAAGCCACCCTGAAAACCACTACTTCTTGTCCAAACACTCTCAGTGCTTTAGAGAAGGAAACTGAATCTCAGAACTGCTAGAGGCCTCAGTCAAGTGAAGACCTGCACCACCGGCAGGAGCCATCAAAGCAGGTGATCACCTACACACTCCACTGTATTAAGATGTTTTCTTTTTCTGATTACCCAGCCAGAAAATAGTTCAAGGTGATTCAAGTGTAAAAAAGTACAAAAACTTTCTCCTTAAAACCAGTTATTCCCCTCCCTTATGTATGATTGTTTTAACAAGCCCCTAGCTACCTCCTGGAGCTGACCTTCAGGTTCTGTGCAAAGCAGTCTCAGCATATGCATTTCTATAAACACATTATTTTAAATGGAAGATCAAAGAATAAGTAAACTGCCCCTCTTTTCTACTTACCATGTAGTGGATTTCATATCTCCCTGATCTCTTCTAAATATCTACTTGATAATGTTTTCTAAACAGTGATTAGTACATAATTTATGAAATCATAATGTATGGATTCACCTTGTATTTGAGGAATATCATCTTAGCTGTTCAATCCTCAGTCATTATCAAGGCTGAAGTTACCATTCTATTTCAGGTTTGACATATTTTTAACAATGGTTTTCAGTTCATGTGTTTTGCCCTAAAGCTCTTTTAAGAGAGTACAACTTTAAACATCAAAAAAAGAATAATGATAAATAACTTACTTGACCTTCACAACTACCAAGATGCTTTGCACACTAAAAATAATCTTATTTCCTGTTTTCTACTTTTCTATTATTAACTCTTTATCTTCTTATTCAATATTTTATATCCCGTGATCTCTATCTACCATTTATTGTGTACCTTCTATGTGCTAAGGAATGTAACAGATAAGTAAGTGGGTTAGAGACTATTATGATCTTTAGTTCATGGATGCGGAAATGAAGTCTTAAAGAAATTAAGTGTTGCCCTGGCTGGTAGCGCAGTGGGTAAGGTGCAGGCCTGCGAACCCAAAGGTCGCTGGTTCGATTCCCCAGCCAGGGAACATAACCAGGTTGCAAGCCAGGTCTCCAGCCAGGTCCATGGCTGGAGGCAGGTGAAAGGCAACCATACATTGATGTTTCTCTCCCTCTCTGCCTGTCTCCCTTCCTCTCTCTCTGGAAATAATAAATAAAATCTTTAATTAAAAAAAAAGAAAGAAATTAAGTGTCAAATCAGGCTTTAAATCATGGTACACCTGTCTCTCAAATTCAAGGTTTTAGCCAGTACATTTTATGCACCCCAGGTACTGAACCAAATTCAGCAATTGTTTAGATAGTTCCTTTGATTGAACCTTAATTTCTATGGTCTCTTCAAATACTCCAAGTCATATTTCCAACTGTGGATATTTTATTAGACATATATTAAAATATGCTTTCTAATTATAGCTGAATCTGTTAAGATTCAGTGTCCCGAAGGCATCCTATTACAGACATAAGCATTGTCATTAGACCCTTTCATGCTCAGTAATTCCATTTTGCTTGAAAAGAAAAGTACAGAATCATAATGGTTTGGTTTATAAAATTATAAGCCTCTTAAAGGTTGGGCTTTATCTAGCCAAAAGCTTAATAGCTTGTTATAATTGTTAAATGTGAGCCTAAAACCTTGAATTCAGAAGGATTAGGGACAGATTTGCTAGATTTGTCTCCATTCAAAAACCATATCCTTTGCTTTGTGATTCTGCTCATGGAAAAAAATTTCAGTTCTTGGATATGAAGGGATAGAAATGAAATGAACTATATATACTCTTGAATTAATCTGAAGACAATCCAGTAAGTCTCTGTTAGCATATCTATTATATCAATGCATAGACAATTTTGAAAAATCATTACATAATGAGGATTCATTTGGGCTTAAAAACTATGTTTTGATCATATTTACGACCTAAAAAGAAAGAATGAGAGATGTTGACAAGGTTGTTATTATCACTTATGGATAATAAAAATTATCTAGAATTCAGTTTCATAGTTTATATCTGACAACATGGGACATGAAACTATAAAGTATTCTACTTCTTACATTTTTATATAATTGGAAAGAAATTTGTACTCCTCTTCAAATGTATCCCACCAACACAATTTTTGTAAGATGACAAATGAATTTCTTTGTACATCAGTTTGGAAAATAAACCCTATGGGGCTAAACAAATTTACTTCAAGTCAACAGAACATAAATCAGGCCACCAAAAGTAACTGAGATTATATTTCATTACTCCGTTAAAACCTAAAAGCTTATTGTTAACATTGTTGTTTTCAATTTTGGCTCTATATCAGCATGTTACTATCCTGTGACTGATTGGCATGGCTTCTCTTATGTCTTAGTTAAAATTTTCGAGAGCTTGATCTAATTGACCCCACTCACCTTTTTTGATGTCAGGGAACAGGTCTCCTATGCAAATGTGACTTTCACTGACATGGTATCACATGACAAGCAGGGTTGTTGACAGTTCCATGGAAGAGTAGAGATCCATCAACAGTTGTTATAGCCATCACAAATGCCCTGCCTAGGTCCAGATATTTTAAAGTCAAGTGTCTACTTCTGAAATTCTGAAATTTCACTGGCAACTTATAATTAAAGCTCAGTTTTCTCTGAGCTAGTAAGAGAAAGTTTCTGTTCTTTATAAACAAAGAACCTATTCCAGAACAGATTCTAACAACTCAAAATTTTTCACTTCCATTTTTTATGTCTTAAAATATATAGGTTACCCAATATACATTACTATAACTTTGAAAAATTATCTTTTTAAAGAGAAAGTTAAAAGTTAAAATAAAATATTCTTCACTTTCATAAAAATAGGCAGCAACTCTAATTCATAGGAAATAAACAAATGAGGGCACTTATGAGAATTAGGAAGTAGAAAAAAACAGAGGGAAGGAAGAAAGAACAATGTTTTTCTTTGTTTTGTCTTGTTCTAAGTTGAAATACAATATGACTTTTAGTGGGTATCTCTGAAGCTAGACTGTTAGATTCAAAATGCAGCTTTGCTAAATCTAGCTGGATGGCCTTCTTAGAAGGCTAATCTTTCTGTGCCTCAGTGTCTTGTCCTTTAATTTGGTAGTTTAACATTTAGTTTTTAACTATTTAGCTGGGGTTCTGTAAAAAATAGACTGAAATCCCTTTATGTAATCATAGTAACTAAACACAACCAAAATCTGAATGGCATTTATTTTACCCTTCTTTTTTATATCATTTTGGACTAGGAAAGACAATAACCCTAGATAACATTGTGATTTGTCTAGGGGATCTGATGGCAAGAAGACAGACACTTCTTTTTCAGTTGCCAAAGAGAGTTTAGACCCCCTATAGGGACCCACAGTAGTCCTTGACCACAACACAGATATCCTTCCACCATCATGAAATATTATAAACTCAAATTCTTTATTTCTTTTTCACTGAGGGACAGTCACTCAAATGTCCAATATACTGTGGAATTAAATAGTACCTGGATAAAAAGTGTATGGGAGCCATGACAGGTACCAATTCAACCTTTGTCCCAAGATCTGCTTTTGGCAGCTGTTACAAATCTATATTCTAGATTTGCCTAGATTTCTGACCCTAGCTTGTGAATGTTGTTAGCTAGTTGGGTTCTGAGCTCTAAATTCTTGCTTAAGAACATGTGGTAAGCCCTAGCTGGTGTGGGTCAGTGGACTGAGTGCCGGCCTGCCAACCAAAATATCACTGGTTCAATTCCCAGTCAGGGCACATGCCTGGGGTGCAGGCCAGGTCCTTGGTTGGGGGCCAGAGAGGCAGCCACACATTGCTGTTTCTCTTTCTCTCTTCTTTTCCCACTCTCTAAAAATAAATAAGGAAAATATTTTTTAAAAAAGAACATGTGGTAAATATGGGACTCTTGGTTCTTTCTTGGCTGCTTAGATTCAATCCTATTACTTTGATGACCTAAGAGAGGTATTTGGTGTACTCTAACTCAAGACTGGTTTCAAGCTTCCAGAGTTGACTGTCTAGATCTCAGCTATTTCTCTGCCAGCTGTGTTTCCTTGCCTAAGCTTTTGGTCAGGTTTACTTGGTCCTGGGCTCTTGGTTCCTGCCATGCACAGTCCTTGTTTGATCATACCCAGCACTTGCTTCTTTGGGAATGACAAATTAGGTGGGAATTAGGTAAGGGGGATGTATGCATGTTTAAGTCTTAAATAAGACTATGATATAAAGATTATTAGTTCCATCTGACAAGTGAGAAAACTTAGGTTCAAAAATCACATATAACTTGCTAAAAAAAGGCATATAGTTAGCACCCAGTGAAATTTCTGACTTCTCCTCACCACTGGACAGAGTAGAATTGCATCTATGGCACACCATTTAGTAGTTAGATGATTGCCTTCATCCTTGGCTTGCTTTTCTTCAGTTTGTGATGGAGAGAAATTCCCATGTGGTTATTTTCTTCTAAATAAATCTTGGCTAATAAAATGAATCAAAGTTACTTTAGTGGGACCTGTATTGTTCAGATTCTTCCTGAATATCTTGACTTTGACTTCTGATTAGCCAGAGGGTGGAGGGTGGGGAAGCAGTGTAATGGTTAATACACAGGCTTGGAGCTGGAAAATTGTGGATTCAGGTTTCGGCACCAGAACTAACTAGTGCGTATCTTGAGTCTAGTTACATAACATTTCCATATGTGGTTGTGCATGTAAAAATTTTTTAAATACCTGGGAAGTGATGAAAAGGAAGTGTTTAGTAAACACTAAGTAGTATTGTGCTACTATTTCATAATTATTATCCATTAGTATAATGTTCTTTCAATGCACCCTCCCAATTCTATGTTCTGAATTGATGTTGAGGTCAAACAGAGAGCAGGACAAGTAAAGGTTAAATAAGTGGCATAAAAATCAAAGACTTGAGACAATGGTTCTCTTTTCGTAAGCATCTGTTCTGAACTGCCTGTCAAGAGAAGAAAACATATGGGAATGAAAAGTTTAAAGCTTAGAGAGGTGGAGATGGTCACACTCCAGTTCTTTTCTAAGAATGCAATTGATCTATTACAGTAAGTAATTGCTTTGAAACTAGGGGAAAAGAATGGTTAATGGAGTTTAATATAGAGGTTGCGTGGAACTAGATTAATGAATGGAAGTTGAACCAGAATTTACTAATGAAATGCAGAACCTTTCCCCATGCACCAGGGATCCCAGCCTGGCTGGTTGTCATGATATTGCATACCATAATAACTTGAACCACAGTGCTGGGGGCACTTTGCACTGCAAGATTTTCAGATAGACTCTAGTCCAAAAATACTTGTAAACAGTTGAGGGCATATGCTTTTAATGGCTAACTGAGTAATTCCAAATAAGCTTCTTGAAGTGCTTTAGCCCTGTATTTATTTGTTTAAAAAACTAGTCCCTTTCTTATTTTGACTGCCTATAGCTTCACCAGGGAACAGTGGGTACAAAAAACCTGATAAGCAATTTTAAGTGCAAGTATCCCAATGTTATGTAACCTATCAGTAAGTGTCTCTAACCTTCGTTTTCTCTTCCTTAAAACAAGTATCTTAATGGTAGAACTTGTATGGTTTTGCTATTAACAAATCACTCTCTCATGCATTTCCTCAGTTCATATAACAGCCCCCTCCTCACCTACCTCCGTAGGTCGCTGTGGAGATTAAACAAGTGAGTAGATATGAAAAGCTTTAGAAAGTTAAGAGTCCAGTCAAATACATGCAAAAATAATGGTTTCACAATATAATGAAAAAATACAATACTAAAGAGAAAAAACCTTGTTTCTATTGTTTCAGCAATCAATGTTCTCAACCATTAACAAAGGCTTCCACTGAATTTTTTAACTAGTGAGCATTTAATTTGTGCTGCTAAATTCCTAGACCAGACGGTGCCCTGTAGCACATAGGACAGGGCAGCCAATGGGGGAGGCTTATCAGCTCCATACCAAGTGTAGCCTCCAATTGGCTCGTTCTGAACAAGGACAGTTTATAGCTGTTGTTCCAAGAAACCCACACAATGTAGAAGTGCTTTTCCTTTTACACTTCCCACTGGTGTAGTAAATAGTAACTTTTTGCCAACCATTCATAAACCACCATGCCATACGCATCTGAAGTACTGTACCTATTTTGAGATATTCTAAGAGATATGCAATCTTTAAAACAGCTCAACATTTTTCAATTCTCACTTTTCTCTGTAAGCTCATAATTTAAAAGCATTTACATAACAAAAAAGCATTTGAAAAGCACATAATTATGAGGAGTTTTTGAAAAAAATATATGATATCAAAATGCAATTTGAAAAGTCCTAGACTCAGGAAAGCAGCAATCTATTTTTGCTCTAATTTAAAAACTTGCAGATCTAAAAAAATATTTAAACACACCATGGAGCAATCTTAAGTAATCAGTGATAATTTTGGCAAGTATTAAATGAGTTACTAGTTATTGTCATTTTAAGTATCTTTTAAAATTGTGAATGCAAATTATTACAATAAAGAAATATACAGATAAAATTAAATTAGATAATTACCATGCTTCATTTAAAAAATAAATGGCTTTGTAATTTAAATATTTAATGATAACATATATTATATGTAATATAATAATTTTAAAAATTGAATTCAGACACCAGAATATCACTGATGAAAATTTATGAACTATTCTTTCAACTCTTAAAAGCTTTAAATTGGTAACTACTCAATTGGTAAATAGGAATTTGCTGAAAACTTTTAAAAATATTTGTTCAAAACCCTTTGTTACTTTTATTGTATGTGTACTATAGAGCTAAATTGGTAAGACTATGTGGAAAAAATGCTCTGAAGATAAAGCAGGTAAATGATCAACTCCTCTGCTTCATTCCCTTTTCGCCTGCAGGCGTAGACCACATTGAATTGCTTTTCTGAAAGCTTACAGACAATTGAATGCTACCAGCAGTAGTCACCTTCATGTTTAGAATCCCAAGATTTCTCATATACCTTTAAGAAAAATAGATACACTTAAATCTAAGGATTACTCTGTAGTCTATAAAATAGACGAGCTCTTACAAATATTGATGTATAATAGATTTAAGAATTACAAAACTCTTCATTCACTTATTTGTGTCCTGGGAAATTTGTATTTTTCTTTCTTAATTTTCAACAGATTATACTCAATAGTTAGAGTATAATCCTGATACAACAAGGTTGAGGGTTCAATCTCCAATCAAGACACATACAAGAAGCAACCAATGAATGCACAAATAGAAAAACAAATTGATGTTTCTCTCTGTTTCTCTCTCTCTCTTTTTCCAAATTAATAAATAAAAAAAATTTTAAATCTATTTTAAAAAGTTAAGCAATGGATCAATAGAAAAATATATTTTTATATCAGAATGAGAATAGAGTATATTTGGAGATAATGCTAAGATTAACTACTAGAAATTAATAAAAACTGATTTTTAACTGCTTAGTTGTTATATTTTAAAATGAGTAAGAAACAAAAAGTATGAGTCTTTAATTATAAATTCCTGATTCTTTATGGGAATTTAAACATTGTCCTCTTAGACACTTTTTCTGAGTACCTTAACCACTCTATAACATCAATTAGCATCTTATACTCAACTCTATTTTTCTTATTTAAAAACTCACTTATCAAACTCTTCCTTTTAGATGTGCTATTGTATTTAAAATTTATCAACAATGCCTGAAGATCCTAATCTCCAAAGATATAACCTTTTACCCAAACTAGAAATCTTGGAGTTAACCTGTATGCCTCTTTTTATTTCTTGCCATATCCAATAAAGTCATGTTGATTTAGATCATTCAAATCTATCCTATGTTTAGACTTGAAACTTCCCTTGCTAGGAGCATGCAATAGTTTTACAAACTCCCAGATAAAGTGTAATGTAAGCTGAGCCCTAAGATGATTAGCAGCAAGTCAGATGGCAGGATGCAGAGGAAACATACTGAGGATGTCTCTCATTGAAAGAACACTTATTAGGTCTCTCTAAGCAAGCAAAGACAGCATTGTCTATTAAACAACTGATAACAGTTCTGTCTAGGTGGATCCAGGAAATCAAGGATGTATTGAGGAAAAGTACATAATCCCAAAAACTCAAAAGCCTTATTTTTTCACTGCTGAATCTCTAATGCCTTGAACAGTATTTGACACTTAGTGGGTATTTGGCACACATGTGCTACATTAATAAAGAAATAAATCAAATTGAAGTGCTAGAAGAAGCTTTGTTAATATTTGGATATTCTTCAAAGGAAAACTACAGAGTGACATAATCATATCTACATTAAAATTTTATTTATTGTATATTTTCCATTACCATGTATTCCCCCATACCTTCTTCTACCTCCACCCACCCCCACAATTACCACAGTTGTCTATGCCAATGGGTTCTTTCCATTTTTCTTCCTTTTTGCTCTATCCATATCTACATTTTAGAACTATCACTCTGGCTACTGTACTGAGAAAAGATAGAGGAAGGAAACAAGGTTCCATGGAAGGAGACTAATTAAGAGGACATTTTACTAATCAAAGAAAGAGAGATATGCCAGAAGCTTGAAGCAAGAAGCCAAAATAAGGATGAGTGTAAGCAGATATTTAAGGGATATAGAGGAGATTGATCCTTAGGATTTAGAGATTATTGAAAAAATAGAAGATAGGTGGTAGAAGAGAGGGAGGATGATTATCAGATTTGGCAACTTGCTGAAAGGTTAACTGGAACATGGACTATAAGAGAAGAGAGGTTCATTTGTTTGTTTTTAATTTGGTTTTTCAAGGTGTGCATTACTATGTTAGGTTAGAGATTTATTGAACATGATATGCCAAAAAAACATGTCCAGAATGCAGATGAATATATGGGTCTAACATTCACGAAAGCAATATCAGATACAAATACAGGTTTAGGAAACAAGGATGTGAAGGAAACTCTAGAAAGGAAATGGAAAAAAGGAGTCCATAAAGATAAAAGGAAGAAACATTCAGATAAATAAAATTTTTCAAAAAGAGAGCTACGGTACTATGAAGTTAACAGTAGCAAGTAGTACAGTAATAGATACACTTAGCAAAGGATGTTTTGTAAGTGACTATTTGTTGATCTTTGCAATAAGTAGGTTGTCTGTAATCTTGATGAGAGTAGTTTCCATAAAGTTCTTCATCTGGAAGCCAGAGAACAGTAAGTTGAAAAGTAAGTAGGCAGTGAGAAAGCAAGGAAATGGATGTGAACAACTTCTTTAAAAAGTCTGCCTATGACTTGGAAGAGAGATAGAGAAGGTAGAACTAGAAGAGACTGTCAGATCCAAAGAGAGCTTTAGATTTTGTTTTATAATAAATACTTAAATATGTTTAAATAATGGTTATAAGGAACCAGTATATACAGTCAACATTTAATAGAGAAAAGAGGAAATAGATAAAGATGTCTGATCAGTCATGGTAGATTGGGATCCAAAATGTAGCAGAAAGCTTAGCTTTATACAGAAAGGGGAGCATCTCTCTATAACAAGAGGAAAGAAAGACAGAGTGGATGCAGGAAAGATAGGAGATGACCCCTTGTGAATTCTTATGCTAATGCTGGGGGTTGAGGTAAGGAAGGAGAAAGTTTGAAGAAAGTAAGAAAAGTTTGGAATTGCTGTTGTGGGAATGGGAAAGGAAGATAAGAGGAAATCTTAAAAAATTTCTCTTGGTACTGCAACCCTATTGAGGTGAGACCATGAATTTTATATGGCAAATTTAAATATTGTATAATGTTTATTCTAGCAGTACTTATCAGCATAAATACAGACAAGAGGAAGCCATCCAGCTAGGTTTATCTAGGGTTGTGATTTTTCCAGGTAGGTGTGACAGGAGAAAAGTGGAGCAAGAATGCTGAACATGACAACAGGAATAGAGCTTAAGATTCTGAGCAAAGTACCAGGAAATTGGACCCAACTCAAATCAGAACTAAAGTCTAGCTGATCCCAAGCCCCAGATATTAAACATATGCCTCAATGAAAGTAGTGAGTGGAAAGATCTTTTTTTTTTTTTTGTAAAAGTTTATCCTTATAAAATGTACAAACAATTTGAGAAACCCAAAGAATTGGAATGATGAAAATGCATAGGTTGAAATTGAGGACATTATTAATTCCAAATGAGATATTACAAAACATAATATTTGACAGCTGTGTAAAAGCTTAAAGGATCCAAAAAAGTTTCATAAATTTTATCTCAGCAATCAAAACAATTGTATGAAGTAGATAGTTTATCATTTCTATTTCATGGGTTCCAAGAAGCTAAGGGATTTACACAGCTTCAGTGAATCTGTGTTTATGAAAGCCCTTGAAAAACTCAAAATTATTACAGATATGTAATATCTGTAGCAAGTTTTCGCATTATATATTAGTTTGATACAGTTAAAAAGTAGAGTAATTCTTGATACTTTTTTTATTATGTAAATTTTAAGACTATCAGGAAAACATATTCAGTATTAGGACCATTTTTTTGAACTCTTGGAGAGGAAATCTGCTTACTTCACATAAATCAGATGGGGCCGACACTGGAAAATAGTCCAACATCTCTCTTTCTCATATAAAGCTTTGGCTACTCTTCATTCTCTTTCTGTGTAGAGGTCACAATTTATAATTCTTACAGATTGTTTTCATTCTGAAAGTATCTAACATGAGCTTTACTCACACCCCTCTGACTCAGGACACTTCCATTATCTTTCTACTAGGCAAATAAAAAAACAAAGAAGCAAATAGAGAAAAATAAATAAACACAGGTTTATGAAATAAATAGAACATAAAATATAAATCAGAAAAAAGTAGCTAAAGAGAAATTCAAGAGACCTACTTGAGTGACTGTATTATACCTTCTACCTCACATTTGGGCATTATTCATGTTTTTTTCCTTTTTTTTTTTTTTTTTTCCATTCCTTTCCTTTTAGAAAAACATTTCTGGCTTCACTAAATGAATAGTCTAGGCAGATTAGATTTTCACCAGTGTGCCACAAGAAGTCTTAAAAATACAATATCTGACTAGTTAGGGGCACTGACCTCTTTCTGCTTAGACTGTCAAATAAAAAAATGACAATAGCCAACACAATAGCCATCCTGTATGAATGAATCAAAATGATAACTTTTTTGGCAGGTTGGCAAAAAATATATTTTTTGTTGTGCCACAGAGTTTAAGTAATTAGTTTATGTGTGCCATGAGATAAAAAAGGTTGAAATTTGCTTCTCTATACCACTTTGGACATATATTCTTTCAACGTCACTAAAGTGTTTTAAATAAGTATTGAAATGATACATGAGCTTTATTAATTAAATTTATAGGACCAATCTGATATAAAAGAATCCCAATAATGGGGGAACAGGAAGTTCCAAGATGGTAGGGGAGTAAGTGGAAGTGATACTAACCTCTTCCCAGGACCAATCTGGAATTACAACTAAATCATAGAGAAATCATCCAGAATGACCAACTGAACAATAGCTGGAGAGAAGCTTTATAATCATGGACAAAGAAAGGAGAAACCACTTCACCACAATGTGACTGCCCTGGAACAACAGTATATAAACATGGTGGGTGAAATGACCCTCAGTCAACTCGATGAAGGTAAGGATACACCAAAGAATGAATCAACAACAATAAAAGCCCAATTATAACCAGAGAGCCTACATAAACAGCATAATGGACTCCTAAGAGTATCAAGTCCAGGAAATCAAAGAGACACATCTCCTACCACAGAAAGTCATACCATGAAGACAGGGAGTCAAAGCAGATCAATCTAAGAAGCAGAAACAAGCAAGGGTCACCTAAATGGGGAGACAAAGAAATAACCCCCAATCAAAAGGAAAGGAAGAATCCCCAGAAAGAGTAATAAGTGAAATAGAGACATGCAAACTATAAGACACTGGGTTTGAAATAATGGTTATAAGGAAACTCAATGAGCTCAATGAGAACTACAAAGAACTCCAGGAAAGCTGCAAGGAATTTGTTGCAAACTACATACCAGCATGAAAAGAACATAGGAACTATCAATAAGAGCCAGAAGGAAATGAAGAACACAGTAGAAGTAATTAAAAGTAGGCTAGATGAAGCAGAGGATGAAATCAGCAAACTGGAGGGCAAGGTAGGAAAAAATTCCTAGACAGAGCAACAACAATACTCAACAAGGACAAAGAGGGTTTAAGAGAACTATAGGGCAACATGAAACATACTAATATTTGCATCATAAAGATACCAGAAAGAGAAGGGGAGCAAGGAATAGAAAATGTGTTTGAAAAAATAATGACAAAATTTTCTAACTTGATGAGAGAAACAGTTGCACAAGTCCAGGAAGCACAGATGGTTCCAATCAAGATGGACCCCAAAGAGACCTACTTTAAGACCCATCATAATTACAATGGCAAAAGTTAAAGACAAAGAGAGAATCTTAAAGGCAGCAAGAGAGAAATAGCTAGTAACATACAAGGGAGCTTCAATAAGGCTGTTAGCTGATTACTGAACAGAAACACTGTAAGCCAGAAGAGAATGGCAAGAAATATTCCAAGTAATGGAAAGCAAAGGCCTGCAACCAAGACTACTCTACCCAGCAAGGCTCTTATTTAAAATGGAAGGCACCCTGGCTGGTGGCAAAGTAGATAGAGTGCCAGCCTGCAAACTCAAAGGTCGCTGGTTCGATTTCCCCAGCCAGGGCACATAACTAGGTTGCAAGCCAGGTCTCCAGCCAGGTCCATTGCTGGAGTTAGGTGAAAGGCAAGCTAAAAGAATTCATCCTCACAAACTATCACTTCAAGAGATACTAAAGGGACTGTTTTAAGAAGATGAAGAAAAGGAAGAGAGAGAAACACAAGTACAAAGGGAAAAAAATGGCAATGGATAAGTAGCTATCATTTAAGCTCTTGTAAACCTATATGTAAATAGATTAAATGCTCCAATCAAAAGACATAGGGTTGCTGAATAGATAAGAAAATATCACCAACATATATGTTGTATACAAGAAACCCACCTCTGAACAAAAGATTTACACAGACTGAAAGTGAAGGAATGGAAAAACTATTCTAAGAAAATGGATATGGAAAAAATAAAAAAGCTAGGGTAGCAATATAGGTTTCAAAACAAAGGATATAAAAAGAGACAAGTAAGGACACTACATAATACCTTAGGGAATAATCCATCAAGAAGATATAACCCTTGTAAACATACATATACCCAACATAGGAGCACCCAGATATATAAGGATAATCTTGGAGGACTTCAAAAAAGATATCAACAGAAACACACTCATTATAGGGGATTTTAACACCCCATTGTCAACAATGGATAAATCTTCCAAGCAAAGAATCACCCCAAAGAAGCAAAATATACATTCTTTTCAAATGCACATGGATAATTTTCAAAGATAGACCACATGGTAGGACACAAAACAAGCCTAAACAAATTTAAGAAAATTGAAATTATATCGAGCATCTTCTCAGATCACAATGGCTTAAAATGGATAAAAGACTTAAATATAAGCTTTGAGTCCTAGAGGAAAACATAGGCAGTAAAATTTCAGATATCCCATGCAGCAATATTTTCGCCGATAGATCCTCTGGTGCAAGGGAAGTCAAACAAAGAATAAATAAATGAGACTACATAAAATTAAAAAGCTTCTGCTCAGCTAAAAAAAAAAAAAAAAAAATATGTCATCAAAATGAAAAGGGAACCAACCATATTGGAAAAAATATTTGCCAATGATGCATTGGACAAGGGTTTGGTCTCCAAAAGTATAATGAACTTATACCAGGAAGATAGACAATCCAATTTACAAAATGGAAGCGGAACCTGAACAGATACCTTTCCAAGGAGGGCTGCAAGCAATTCAAAAATATGAAACCAGAAAAGCTGGCATTCATGCTACCTGTCATCTACCAGACCCAATAAGCAGAGACAGAGATTGAATCTTTACGGGTGCTTTATTTGGATGGTCAGCATTCTGAGAAGACACAGTTTTGTACCCTAACAGACCATCTTAAGTTCCATTATAAACAGACCCTTTTTATAAGGAAAAGAGAAATGTAGGTAAGGGATTTGGAATTAAGGCAAAAATTTAATCAGATAAAAGCTGCAGTATTCTTTCATCTGTGTCCTAGAGGGTCGGTCCTCTTTGTGTCCTGGGTGGCAAGTGGTCTGACCCTGGAGTATAATGGCTCAGATAACAACTTGAATTGCTTGCCAGATAACAACTTGAATTGCTTGCCATCCTCCTGAGGCACAAAGGTGAAACTGCTTAATGTCTCCTGGAGTCAAGTTGGGCCATACCTTTAGTTCCTGAAACAACTTTTTATATATATTGATTACTAAGCCTATTAGCTAGCTATTACCTGAAACTAAACTTTTCCCAACATTTGAATCCCTATCAAGAATGGACATCATTAACAAGTCAGCAAACAACAGTGCTGGTGAGGATGTGGGGAAAAGAGAACCTTTGCATTTTATTGGTGGGAATGCAGATGGGTGCAGCCACTGTGGAAAACAGTGTGGAATTCCCTTAAAAACTAAAAATGAGCCTGCCTTTTGATCCAGTGATTCCACTGCTGGGATTATACCCAAAGAATCCTGAAACGCTATTTCAGAAGAACCTATGCACTCCTATGTTCATAGCAGTGCTATTTACAATAGCCAAGTGCTGGAAACAGCCTAAGTGCCCATCAGTGGATGAATGGACCATGAAACCATGGTGCACTTACTTACACAATGGAATACCATGCATCAGAAAGAAAGAAGAAACTCCTACATTTTGTGACAGCATGGATTGAAACTGGAAAAGCCAGTGTTCATGTTGCCTGTCATCTACCAGTCCCAATAAACAGAGACTGGGGTTGAATCTTTATGGACACTTTATTCAAATGGTTGGTGATCTGAAAATATGGCAGTTTTGTACCCTGATAGATCATCTTAAATTTCATTATAAATGGATCCTCTTTATAAGGAGAAGAAAATGAAGGTAAGGGATTTGAAATTCAGGGGATAAGTTAATGAGATAAAAGCTGTGGTATTCTTCCATCTGTGTCCTGGGTGGTTGCTTTTGTTTTTATGCAGTGGCTATCTCACCCTGAAGTATAATGGCTCAGATAGTATATTGATTGCTTGCAAGTCCTCCTGAGGCACAAAGGTGGAACTGCTTGTAGTTTTTTGGAGTCAAGGTGGGTCATACCTCCAGTTCCTAAAACAATAGCTTTTTATATACATTGATTACTAAGCTTATTAGCTGTTACCTGAAACTAAAATTTTCCAACATCTGAGTCTCCCATGAGATAGAACTGGAGAGTATTGTGCTATGTGAAATAAGCCAGGCATCAAAAGACAAATGCCATATAATTTCATCTATAAGAGGAAGCTAATGAACAAAACAAACAATGAGCAAAATAGAACCAGTGGCATGGAAACAAGGAACAGAATGACATTGACCACAGGGGAAAGGGAAAGGGGGTCAAGGGGAAAGAAGGGGAACGCTCTAGTCAAGAAACAGATATAAATGACCCATGGACATAGACAACAGTGTGAAGATTGACTAGGGCACAGAGCATAGGAGAACAAAAAACAAGGGGGGGAAATTGGGAAAAGTGTAGTAGAACAATTTTTTTTTAAAGAAAGGTAAAAAAGAATCCTATATTCATATGTTGTTTTGAAATAGAAAATTGCAAAAGATAGAGCACCTCAAAATATATCGTAATAAGTAATTAATTTGGGTTTAGTACCATATTGAAAAACAGAAATTACGCCAAATGAGAAGGTAATGAATTTGACAAATGATAGACAGAAATCCAAATTGTTAAAAATCTAGTTTTCTACCAACTCCTGGATTGCATCTACATAATTGGACAGGACTGGAGTCTTGATTTAAATAAGAAAAGCTATTGGAATCTACACATTGTAAGGCAGAATCTATCAGTAGTTAATTAAGAAGAAGAAAGAATCATTATCTACCAACCCAAACATCCAGAAATCTTTTGGGGAAAAAGGAGTTAGGAAAAGGGTATTGATGTGACATATCTTCTTTTTCTTTTGCATTATTCAAACAAAAATTTTGAAACTTAGATTCCTCCAATCCATCTGAGGACCATTCAGTCAATAATTATATATTGTACCAGATTCAGTACTAGATGAGTAAGACAAAATTTCTGCACTCAAGGAACTGTTTTTATAGAACATGAGTATACTTATTGGTGTAATCATGAGACAAGTACTAATCAAAGAATGGAACAAGACAAAGGAATAGAAAAGCCTCCAAAAAGGAGGTAATTTTTTAACTGAATCTTAAATGGTAGGTATTCACTCAGAAATGAGAACACAAAGAAGGTCATTCACATCACAGACAATGGACAAAGCGCAGAAAACTTTTTTAGAAATGATTTTCAGAATTATAGTAATTTTATGGGGCCACAGTATAAGCTGCTAAAAGGAAGATGATCCTGGGAAGGGAAAGGAAGTGTCCAACAAGAAAGGTCTTCTATGAGATAACAAGAAGATAGGACTCCTACCTATAGGTAATGGATATGTCTTTAGATTGGCTTTTAAGATTTTTAGTGACCTCTAGAAAATAGATTGAAAATGAAAAAGATGAATGTAGAAAAAAAAATAGGAAATTTAACAAGGCAACTAATGATGGAGACCTGAAAGAAAGATATGAAAGTGTATTTGAAACATATAGAAGAAATATGACATACTATATTAAAAAGGCAGAGATATGGGGTTTAGTTATTAATTGGTTTGGGGATGGGGGCAAGATTAAGAAATCTATAATGGGTCCAACTAGTACCTAACTAGGCTGCTTGTTAGAAAGATGTTAATCACTAAGAAGGGGGAATAAAAATAATGAATGTGTTTGGGAAGAAGGTGGAAGTTATGTAGTTTAGGCTTAGGATATTATGAACTTGAGGTGTTAATGGGATCAATGTCTAAATGTCCAATAAGCATGTAGATGTATGTTGGAAATAAGAGGAGTTCAGGAGAGAGATAGATGTTAGAGATTTACATACAAGAGGATGGTTGTTAAACCAAAGGTTGTTTTAGGAGCCCAGCAAGAGTGTGAACAGAGTCTAAGCTGGTTTGCAAAAGACATGAAAAGCAATGACTGAGTAAAAAAGGAAGGGATCAAGGTACTTGAAGTCTTGCTGTGGCCGCAGAGCAATTGTTAAGGAAGGAATGAGATTGGATGCTAAGTTAAAATGATGTGTCTAGAAGTGTTTTAGCTATGTTTAAAAGTAAAATAGTAAAACTCTTTTAGAGTTCAAAAGATCTGTGAATGTTCAACTAATCTTCATTCTTTCAATTATAGTTTCTTCCATTTCCCTAGATAAATATATTATTATTATTAACATTTTTATTTATTATTTTTAGAGAGAGAGAGGGAAAGGGAGAGAGGCAAAGAGGGAGAGAAAGACATCAATGTATGTTTGCCTTTTTCACCTGTCTCCAGTTATGAACCTGGCTGGAGACCTGGCTTGCAACCTCATCATGTGCCCTGGCTGGGGATTTGAACCTGTGACCTTTGGGTTCGCAGGCCGGCACCTCATCCACTGAGCCGCCAGCCAGGGATAAATATATTATTAATGTGGGCAACCACCTATAACCCTTTCTTCAGGGTTTTTAGTTTCTCCATCTTCCATAGCATTCATTTCTTTCAATAACCTTCGTCTCATAAGAAATTAAAGACATGTGATTGGAATATAAATAAAAGTTACCAAAGATGAGTCTCTCAGAGTGCTCACATTTGGGACATTCTCTCTCAGATCCCAGCTGCTGTGCTGTGAGAATCCAAAGTCATGTGAAGAGGTCCTGTGCACATGCCCCAGATGACAGCTGGCATCAATAGCCAGCCATGTAAGTGGGCCATCTTGAATGTCAACCCCTGTCAAGACTTCAGATGACTGCAGTCCTAGCTGACATCTGACAGCAAAGCATAAGAAACTAAACAAGCACCACTCATCTCAGCCCAACCAACCCACACAGCCATGAAAGAAAGTAAGTTGCTGATATTTTAACCTAGTAAATTTTGTGCTTGTTTATTATGCAGCAATAGATAACTGTAACAATCTAGTTCATATTCAATTCCTCTTTCTGAATAAAGTGTGAATAATTACTTAATATCAAGATTCTACTATAATGAATGATTTTGTGCCTCCTATATAATTTTTTTTATGAAGATTTAAATTTCAAACAATATTTTTCTATATTAGACACCACAACTCTTATTTCTTAAAACAAATCAGCAAAACAATGTGAGAAAAATTGTTGGTTATCCAGAACCAGTGCTAAAATAATAAGTCTTAAAAGTTAGCATATAATTGGATTACAATAAACCAGGAGAGATCTTTTAATATTTGCTTGGCATGACATATTGTTCCTTTGGAAATGGAGTGTTTAGTGTGAGTCTCACTGAATTATTACATTAAACTTAAGAAGTAACTGTACCACAAAGGAATGTTCATATTTAAATTCAGAACCACAAGAGTTTCAAGGAAGTTAGATCTCTAGGAAAATCTTAAGTCCCCCTCAATTCAACTATTTTGCATTCGTATTAAAAATCTTAATTACTCACCAAAAAAAGAAAGAAACTGATTACAGTAAGTGTATTTTCATTATCAGGAAACAGTTATCAGTAAAAGCATATTTTCATTTAAATGAGTAAAACATAGACTAGAATGTAATATACTAATGTTAGGTTGATCTGTAAAGCTTATATGTGTTTCTGCACAAATTAAGAAAACTTTGAATTAGTATTAATATTGGTATCTTTGAAAGATATTGACAGTTCATTAGTGACCAAAGGATTGGTGGAAAGCTCAAAATTGACACAAACAAGACCAAATATCCCAGAATCTTTCTTCAAAGAATATCTTTGAAAAATAGAATTTATAGGCCTTCTAATCTTGTTACATCAAATATGTCCTTGGTTTAGTGCCATCATCTGTATGGCATTATGAAGGTGACATAGAGTGAATGACATTAATAAATATTTTTCCCACTTTCTCAATCAAAAAAAGATATATTTTATCAGTTTAGTTGATATATCAATCAACTGAATATTTAACAGATTTTTTTTACTTTATTGGCAGCCTTTTTAAATAAATATTTCCTATAATAATGATTACACATTTGTAAATAGCAATGGTCATTTCCTATAATGACCATTGCACATTTGTGTGAAAGCATACAAAATTACTCACAAAATATAAATTGCGGAAATAAAGTTATTAACCCAAATTATGTGCAGTTAAAATAACATTTCAACAGCATACAAATTACTCAAAGCAATAAAATGTGTTGATGTGCTAAATCAATTTCACTCTTCATTTCATTGCAAAAAAATTTAAATGATTATCTTTTTTTCATTTTTTTCTCAAATGTTTTACCTTACACCACTGAAAAATTCCTCCTATATCAAAGGGAAAATCATTTTAGTCTAACCCAAAATTATATAGAAGCATCAGGATATTAGTAAGTCATATGTAGCAGATAAACTAACATCTTGGTCCCATAGGCACACATATACAAGTACTACAGGTTGGATTTAACTTAATTTCTTTAAAAGCTGTTAAAGATTTGTTGGCTATATTTCAGTGTGACTTTCTCTGAACTATGAACTTTGACTGATTTTAATGTGTCATTGTAGGTTTATCAATTATAGCAAATGTATCAGTCTGTGGGGGCTATTGACAATGGTGGAGCCTATGAATATGTAGGGCAAGAGATAGATAGAAAATCTTTGTACCTTGCCCTTAATTTTTCTGTGAACTTTAAAATACTCTAAAAAATAGCCTTAATAAAAATATGGAGGGTTCAAATGAGAAATAAAAGAAGAAAATTTTAAAAGTTAATCATTTTTGAAGTAAATAACATTTATTCAAGAAAGGCAAAGGGTTTTCAACACTAGGAAATTATTTAATGAAATTTATTACATCAATAGATACAAAGAGAAAATCACATACAGACTGCCCCTATAAGGTTCAGCTTTACGATGGTGCAAAAATGATACGCATTCAGTAGAAACCATACTACAAAAACTTTAATCTTTTCCTGGGTCAGTGATACTGGGCAGTGGTAGACAGCTGCAATCAGGAGGGTAAACAACCCATACTCAACAGTAACCATTTTGCTGGCATTTTGGGTATTGTGTTTTGTGTTTTTATATCCCATAATGTCTACACAGTCCATCTGTATCTCCTCCTTCTGGTGAGAAGAAGAGGAAGATAATTATTGTTGAGATGAAACTAATATAAGCTAAAATAAATGTTGACTAATGTGAATGTTCTGAGCAAACTTAAGGTAGGCTACACTGTTATGCTATGATGTCAGTAGGTTAGATGTATTAAATGCACTTCTCAACTTGTGATGGATTTATCAGGATGTAACCCCATCCTAAGATGAGGAGCATCTGATATCATCTCAGTAGAGAGAATGTTTTTGTCAAAATGCATTTGATACATGTAATACTAATTTATGATTAAAAACTGATAAAATAGTTTTATATTAAAGTATTATGTACATTAACTAATAATATATAAATATTGTATTTATATATAAAAGTAATTTATATTTCAGCTTTAAAACTAGAATATTAATGTGGAAACTAAAATCATATAGATTAAGGTTAGGAACAAGAAAAAATGTCTTCTATCTTTACTACTATTTAACTATTTAATTTTATTAGATCTATTGGACAAAACAATTAGAAAAAGCAATTAAAAGCAAAATTTTTTTAAAAGGAGAAAACCTGTCTCCATTTATCTACGGCATGATTAGGTATCTAAAAACCAAAGGGCCAATAGAAAAACTGCTAGAAGAATACAAAAACAGAAAATTAGTATAAAGAAATCAGTAGCTTTCAATGGATATAAAACAATTATTTTACATAAATATGAGAGATTCTATTAATTTTTATTTTGAAAATAAAAATAAAATAGCTAAACATAATAAAGTATATAAAACTCATATCAGAAAAATGTAATATACTCTCAAAGACATAATAGGGTACCTGAAAAAATGGAAAGAAATATCATACTCTTGAATAGGAAGACTCAATATCATAAAAATGTCATTTATTTTCCCTAGGTAAAATTATACATGTAATGTGATTATGACCAAAAAATTCCATCAGCTTTTATCCAGAACTAGACAAATTGATTATAAAGATCACATGTCAGAATAAACCAGTAAAAATAGCTAGAAAGCCCCCCAAATAAACAACAAACATATGAGAGGTGGGAAGAGAGGCTACCAATGTATTTATACATGAATAGAAACAGATCAATAAAATAAAACTGAGAATAATTAGACATTTTACATACGAACATTGAGTAGACAATAAAGGAAACATATCAGTGAAGAAAAATACAGATCTATTAATAACTGGTACTGTAACAATTGTATGGTAATATAGAAAATTAGATTTATCTTATACTAAAATCAGGATAAATTCTAAATGAATCAGAGTTCTAAATTCAAATTTGGAACCATACAACTATTAGAAGAAAATGTGGATAAATTACTTTAAAATCTGCAAATATTGATTTAGTAGTAGAAAATAGGAAACATTTTCTAACCATAACTCATAATCCAAAGCCAAAACAAGAAGTGACTGAGACTATAGCAAAAATATTAATTGAAAAGTACAAGTAAAAATGGAAAAAATATGTATATTAGATAATAAAGAGATAATATCATATTTATGAAGAATTCCAAAAATGAAATTAAAAGATCAATAGAAAATTAGAGATTATATAAAAACATGGTTAATATGCAATATATGAAAGTAGTCATTGAACATAGGAAAAATACCAACCTTCACTCAAAATTAGATAAAGTAAATGAAACTATATTGAAATACTATTTTTAATGATCTAATTGGTAAAAATATACAAGACTGACAAAATGCTCTAAGAGGCACTTCTTAGAAAATAAATTCACTCATTCATGGTTACAGTAATACAAAACAATGCACTCTTATAAAGAAGAAATTTAAAATATTTAGCTAATTTACCTATATTTCCTTTGACTTTGTGACTCCAATTGTTGAGTCTAGCAAATAAACAAAATGTGCTATAAGTGAAGCTATTAATTTTGGTGTTAATTAAAGATCCACCAATAGACAATTGGTTAAATAACCTATTTTTCATCCACTCGAAGTAGTACTATGCAGCTGGAAAGAAGAATAAGGAAAGTTACTATATCCTGATAGATAGGTAGATAGATAGATAGGTAGAAAGATAGATAGATATGGATTGATTGATATAAACAGCTCCAGAATATGCATGTATATACTTTTTTTTATTAAATTTATTGGGGTGACATTGGTTAATAAGATTATATACTTTTAAAGTGTACATTTCTGATACATGCTTTCCATATTGCATTTTTTACCCACCACCCAAAGTCAAATCATCTTCCATTACCTTATATTTGACCTCCTTTACCCCTTACTATGCTCTCTCCCTGCTTCCCTCTGGTAACCACCAGATTTTTGTCTGTGTTCATGAGTTTTTGGTTATTTGTTTTTCTTGTTTACTAATTTGTTGCTCATATGTGGGAGATAAAACTGAAAGTAACAGAATATGTTTTAAGTGAAAAAGTAAAGAATCTTATCTATAAATTCCTACTATTTGTATAAGAAAAATTGGAAAGGGGTTGTATATATGATTGTATGTGTATATGTATATCTTTCATTAAATTTTCAAAGTTGATATCATGTAAATATCTGTATAAAACAAAAATACAATAATTTTCCATGTGCAAGTAGGAGAAGGAAAAAGTCAATGGAACAATGGAGGGAAACAAGATTTTTGTACACTATTTCCTAGTTTGACTTGTAACTATGTAAATATTTTACATACCTTAAAATTCTACTTCAAAAATTAAGTATCTAAAATTTAAAAAGTATAATAGACATATTAATGTACAGAGTTTTCCTGCCTATACAATCTCTTATCTTCCTTCATGTGAGATTCATCTTGCTCAAACACTACTTTGATCATATGACTCTGTTGTTCAAGAGAAAAAGGAAGGCCTCAGATTTTTTTTTTTTTTTTCCAAAATAAAAACACAGATTGTGTCTCATGGGTCTCTTCCAACTGCTCTGTATCTTTCAGATTCACCTCTCTGCCATTATTCTCACTGGTTGCCACTCTGTGTGTTACCACCTCTCACCAGAGATTCCACTTGGTATCCAGGTCAACAGCTTTACCACTCTGACCTCTTCACCTCTATTTCATCATGGGTTCCTGGTTTATCAAGCCTTCCTTATTTCCCCCAACTTGTAACTTTTCTTTCAATGAAAATCTCTTGATCCAATACAACCTATTCATCAAATGCTGCAATTACTTTCTATTACTTTTGAAATTAATTCATTACCTAACATCCCTTAGTCACCATCAATATAAATTTTCACTTAATTATTACTAATTCCAATCTTTATTTGTACCAATGTTTTTTACTTCTTTCAGAGAAGCTCTATCAGTTCAGAGCACTATTTCTGATGTGTTCTTCCATAGCAACAAGTCTGCTGTAGACTCAAGAGACTTATGCTAAGGTCCCAAAAGTTCTGCACTGGTGAGATAAGAGCTGCATGTAGCATTAATTAGCCAAGAGAATTTGGTTAACTCTACTATCTGGCTTTTCTGGGACAGACTGCATAATATTCATGAATTCATCTGCACACCAAAATTGCTATAAAAGCAAATTATACAATTAATAAGGAATTTATTTGCATGTGTCTAAGGAACACAATGACCCAGAAGATGAAAATGGCATGAATATTCTAAAGAGGACGGTCACTTAGGCTGTGCAAAACCAGTGTGATCTGAATCCAATGTAAATGAACAGGCAGCATGTTGGCCTGAATACACAATTTCCTGGTTAGGGTAAATGTTATCACACTTTCTGCAGATGCTTCTAATAATATGTACTCAGAAGCAGGCATGCCACTTAGTAAATGGTTTGTCAGACACAAATGCTTTTACACTCTAAATCAAACACGCTCTTTGAAGGCTTTTTCTAAGAAAAAATATCATCTTTATAGTGACACCTAAAATCTGACATGCTATTTTTAATAATTTCTATAGTTTCTATAATTTCTAAAACAGTTAGAATCTACCAGAGAGAAACAACATGCTTTTCAAAAAAAACTTATTTCACCCAAGGACAGAATTGAGAAGAGCACAAAATTAAGTAGTTCATAAACAAAATGATTCTTCTTATGGCATTACAGCAGTGCTCAATGAAGGAAAACAGGAAGTAAATGATTTAAAAAGAAGAAAAAATATCAAGGAAAAAAACGGTAAGGGGTATATTTTGAAGTTTGATTTCTATATCTTTAAAAGTTCAAGTAAACTGTTTCCATATCTGGAGTTTTATTTAAGTTACTAAATTAAAAGTAATTTTGGCAATCTCTTGGCCCAAGCACACCAGATAACCTAGAAATGAAGGAGAAGGTTCTGTGGTAAGACCAAAACATGCTTACACCCCACATTGCCCTGGCCCTTCATCCCCACATCACTCTGACTCTAACATTAACCATAACCATTCTTACACACAAACACACACACACACACACACACACACACACACACATTTTAATTCACTAGTAATATGGTACCAGCATGGGCAAGGAGGAAGTAACTGTAGAGAATGGATAGGGATAGGGCTAGGGCTTATGGAGAAAGATGATTAAGACCTTTAAATCAAATTTGACCTTGGAATTTTAAAATAACAATTTAAATAAGGTTGTTTTTAAAAATTTATCAATTTAAATCTAATCAAGATATTCTGATATCATCAACTGAGAGAATTTATCATACACATATTGTTGGGACCAGGTATTAAAAATAAATAAAACTTATTCACATGTACATCATAGTGAAGTATACATATTGTTGGATTTAAACATTTCAAATTATGTTTAAATTTAGAAATTCAGAATTTTCACTTTCTCTGAAAAAGTTCTAATTTAAGGCAGAGAAAATAATTATCTTAAAAGCAACCGAAATGAGCCCTGGCTGGTAGTAGCACAGTGGTTAGGGCGCCGGCCCGCGAACCCAAGGGTCGCAGGTTCGATTCCCCAGCCAGGGCACATAACAAGGTTGCAAACCAGGTCTCTAGTAGGGTCTGTGGCTGGAGGCAGGTGAGACGCAACCATACATTGATAACTCTCTCCCTCTCTGCCTCTCTCCCTTCCCCTCTTTCTAAAGATGATGAAATAAAATCTTTTTTAAAAAAAGCAACAGAAATGAAATATTTGTCTTAAAGTTCCACCTTCAAAATTTTATGCATAGAAGTTTCATGCTCAAGTTTAGAGGGACTTCCTTTTCTCCAGTCATAAGCCATACTGAGAACCCTGTTCTTTCCAATATAAAACTAAATAAGTTTCTGTGATACTTTTAGCTTAAATTAAATTCTGGTAGAATTAGTCATGATTACTGACCAAACAAGGAAAAAGGGGATGGATGTAATAAAATAACAATAAAATTCAATTTTAAATGAATTTAAAATAACAATGCATTCAAATGACATCAATTATGATTTTGGAACATCCAAAGGTTTTTGAACAATAACACCAAAAATAAATCTTAGGAGTAAAAGAATAAACACAGGTAACAGTATCATTCTGTCAAGTCCAATAAACATGTGCAAAGAGCCTTGGATGAAAACAACCCTTATCAGTAGTAAATACAACATCAAGCTGAAGAGTTTTCAACACAGGCATCTGTTCACGAGTTATTGATGGGCCTTAAACGTATGTACATATGTATGTAAGCAAATATACACATAGCCCACTTATATTTCCCTCTACATCATTCCAAAAGGAAACTTTTAGTTTTCTATCTTACTCATATGCAATACAGTTCTCTCAAATAATGTTTGTCCTTGAAAAATCCCTTATGTCAATTTTAATCTAAGTAAAGAAATCATTGTTCTTAAAGGATATTTAAGGGTATTTAAAGTAACACTTTAAATTCTAGAAATACATAAAACCTATTAAATAAAAAATAATGCAAAAAATTCATCTCAAAAGAAATTACAAGAATTCATTTTATGAATTTATGACTTAAATTAGCCTGTAGAATCCTTTCAGAATATAAAATTCACTATTTTAGATGAAATGGTTTTCTTATCAGGAAAAGATGGAGGGAGAGGTCCGTATAAAATTATCTTTGATGTTTTGTCAAAATACGTGCCTTCTGCACGGCAAAAAATCTCAGACATAAGAAGGCAAAGGAGATATTTATTTTTAGAAAACTCTCCAATGTATTCTGACATATCTACTTTAGCCGACATCATCCATATTTGAAAACCACAATGTTCAAATTTCCTCAATTGCTAAAAGATGTGTTTAATTCAATTTAGCATATATTTATGAACATTTATGAGGTCTGTGATTCTCTTTAAATTTTCAGCTCCAGGAAGCCTTCACTGACTCTTACCTCCCCCCCATATACCTTTCCTCCCATACACTTTGTCTGATTTAGGTGTCTTTTTACTCTGTTCATAAAGCCCTGGGTGCACCCTGCTAAGGAGCCATTTTCACACCCTCATCCTGTAATTATTTGTTTTAGTGCAAATATTTTGTACATACTTAGGAGCTTCAAAACGTCTCGTATACAAAAGATGCTTACATAAGTGTTTGACAGGTTAGGAAGCGAATCAATTAATGTATTCACAAATTCGATAAAAACGTGTTGAGTGCCAATTTTGTGATCAGGTACTGTTCTAGGTGCTGAAAATACTGTTACATACATAAAAGAAAAGTAAATGAAAAAAAGGAGGATGGGATGGAGAGAGAGACAATGAAACGAGACAGAAGAAGGAACAATCTCTTCTCAAGGTGCATTTGGTCTAATTGGGAAAACATCTCTCTTCCTTCAATCAGCAATCAGTCCACAGTATTTATTGAACTCTATGTCAGGTACAACTGGAAACATTCATAGCAGTAAACAAGAAGCCCCAAGTGGCTACCTAAGTAATCTTGGGATCTAGGGCAGTAAATAATCAATGAACAAATGCATATATCAATTATGCTGTAGGTTGATAAGTGTTAGGGTGAAAACAAAAAGAATAAAACAGGTGAGATAGGGCCTACTTTCTACAGGATGCACAGGAAAGTTTTCTCTGTAATGTTACCTTTAAAAGACTCTAAAGGAATACCACAATTTAAATGCTTTGGCACTTGTATTAAATTTATATTAAAAAATTTGATAACAGAAGTTTTTATAAAGTTTATGATAACACTCTATTATTCTTTAAGCCACATTATACCTATTAATTTTACTACAAAAACCCAAGTCTGTTTGGCTCCTAAGATGATGCCTGAAATTCCACTAGATAGCCAACAAATTGAAAAGAAAACATGTAAGATTAAAGATTTCTCTCTAGTAATGACTTTTCTATGCACCCCACCCTAACTTTCATCTGCTTTCCAGCTGTTCAGCCCTTCCCAATTCCCATTTTTAGATCTCATTGGTTAGTTTATTTTAAAGAAACCTAAATTCACATAGTATTTAATACACTATAAGTAATTTTATACCTAAATACATCCTATAGCCTCAAATATAACTTACTGAAGTCAAAAAGTTAAACATATAATTATTTCTAATGAATTTCCTTTAAAATAAATACTTGCTTCTACCCTAAGCTTCTTTCCAGGATCCACATTTGCAATCAGTATTCTTTTTTAAATTTCATCTTTATTGTATTTTTTCCATTAACATTGAGTCCCCTTACACCCCCTATCCCCAGCAACCACCATACTGTTGTCCATGCCTATGAGTCCTTTATCCTTTTGGCTCAATCCCTCCACCCCCTAACTCTCCTCCCACCAATAGCTGTCATCCTGTTCTCCATCTATGAGTCTGTCCCCGTTTTCCAGTGTATACTGGCCAAAATCTCTGGTCTTTGTCATAGGCTCTACCTATTCATATTATCAGTTCCCCTGTAAAACAGTCTCTCATATGATGTCAATTTTTATAACTGTTAAAAAAGGGAAGAAATACAATAAAACATTGAGCTTTTGTTTATGCCTGTTTATTCTTACTCTCTCCAGCTGTGTAATTTCCTCATAATGCTAATTCTTCCATGGCATCATCTGTCACCTTTATAACAATGTTTCCAAATTCATGATATCTAGTCCCATCCTTCCTGCCATATTGCCAACTCTCTGCCAGATGTTGTTACACCAGAAACTCCACAGGTTCAGAATAAACCTTATCATTCTACTGTCCCTTAAATGAGCTTTTCTTCTGACTTTCCTATCTCCATTTCATCAGCCTTCCAATCACTCAAGTTCAACATTTTTGAGCAACCTTATATTTTTCCCTCTATTCAGTTGCTAGGTCCTAAAACTTTTTTTTCATTCTTCAGGGTGGCACTTAATCTCTACTTTTGTATTCTCACTGTTAACCAGTGGTTCAGATCTGTGGTTCTGCAATAGGATGATTCACTGGTTTCCTACCTAATTCCTCTATCCATTTCCCTAGTTTTTTCAAAAAGTCAGCACCATATTAGGCATCCTAAAACACAAAACCAAATATAAGATGTCTTTTCTCTGATCTTACAGAAATACATTAAAATTCTTCAGTTGGACATTCAAGGCCTTTCAGGTGAAAAATAAAATCTATCTTTCCGGTCCTGAGAAGTCACACTGTTTCTCTCAAACTGCTCACCTTGCCAAACACGTGTTGTGCTCTCCTTCTCAATTGACTTGGCCACGATGTTCTCCCAGCCTGAGAATATTTCTCTCTCCCCAGCTCTTCTTCCACTTGGTAGAATTTTAATAATTTTATAAAATAATAGTTATTTTCTTCTATACAATTCTTCTCCATTTTACAATTTCTCCACGAGTTTGCATTACTGTTTCAATTAGGTTTCAAACTTTTAAAAAATTCTATAAGTTAATTTAGACATCTGAAAGTGTCACCTCCTCTCCCATAAGTGTATTTTCTCCCTTAGACATTTTTTAAGATTGCATATTTCTTAAATACTATGATTATTTTGCCTTGCGTTATAGTTATTGCTGTTACCAACGCCCCTCATTCAAAGTTAAAATCCCTACATCAAAAACTAAATCTATCCATTGGAATGGAAGAATGTGCCTTAATTTACTTTATGTGTGTACTTTAAAATTTGTACATTCATTTGCTCACTCTTTTGTCAACTTTGATATACACCAACTTTTGTATAAACATTTTAACATTGCTTACAGTTACTTAAAGTGTAATGATTAAGATAATATTAAAATATATAATAAAATATGATAAAATTTAAAAAAAGAATAAGAGTAAGTCAGTAGTGCAAAGTAACTAAAATATATAGTATCAAGAACCACACCATTTCCTAACTGTTGGCCATGCATAAATAATGTGGCATCTCTTACATGATTTATCAAAATGTTTGCTATCTAGAAAGAGATTAATAAATGGCTACTCATTATTAGCTGAATTGCTCTTGCTACATTTTTTGAGGTCAAAATTCTTCAGGATTGTTTTTATTTTTAGCAATTCAACTATATTATTCCTGAGTACTAATATTAATGGCATTATAAACAAACTACTGACAGGAAAAAATGTTGTATTGGAGGAAAGCTCCATGGATATCCTGGACCATCAGAAAGAGAAACAAGTGGGAGATCCAGCCCACCTCCAGGCTGAAGTTCACACTGGCAGCCATGTGCCATTGTGATTGTTTGTGGACCACCGTGAGGCTTAATTCAGCAAATTAAGCCTGAAACCTCACCAGAGGCAAAAATAAATGACAAAACTGAAGTTGTCCTACTTCAGGTATACTATGAAAAGGCAGGGTTCTTTGGAAAAGGCAATAAGCATAGAAAGAAATAGGAGGCAGCAGGAAATGAGCAAGACCAAATAAGAGAGGAACTGACTCCATAAAAGCAGCCAAGCCAACAGGAGCTGAGCAGGGCATTGTCATTGGGTCACTAGCAGTCTGAGTCAATCAGTGGCACATAACATACACACAAATTTTAAGGAAAAAAAAAACAAAAACAATACAATGAACAGACTCAAGAGTAACCTAACATAGAAGGATGTACACATTTATGTAACTTAGGTGTGCATTTATTTATAAATATTCACTGTCCACTCTGAGGAAGGTGCATGCCACCAGGTTCTTTAGAGAAGCTGTCAGAATATATATGTATATATTCAAGTAAAAAAGAAGATAGAAGTAATGAATAAAGTGTTATTACCTTGGTCAAAGATTCCAGAAAGCCCTCATCTACACTTCTTCTTCTTTTTTTTTTTTTTTATTATTGTTGTATTACATTCATCCCCTTTTTGCTCCCCTCTGTCCCCCTCCCCACCCACCCATTCCCCCCAAAGTCAATCCCACCTGTTGTCCATGTCCATGGTTCCTTTATACTAGGATCTTGTCTAAGCTGCTCCCCTTTCTTGCCTCTGCCTCCCCCCTCCCCCCAACCCCTTTCCCCCTGACCACTGAAGGTCTATTCCTTGTATTCATATACTTGGTTCTGTTTTGCTTGTTGTTAGTTTTGCTCATTATTGTTCCGTAATGGGTGAGATCATATGATATTTGTCCTTCACTGACTGGCTTATTTCACTAAGCATAATATTCTCCAGTTCCATCCATGTTGTTGCAAAGGGTACAAGTTCCTTCTTTCTTTCTGCTATATAGAATTCCATTGTGTAAATGTACCAAAGTTTTTTGATCCAATCATCCACTGATGGGCACATAGGCTGTTTCCAGCACTTGGCTATTGTAAATAGTGCTGCTATGAACATAGGTGTGCATAGGTGCTTATGAATTGGTGTTTCAGGATTCTTTGGGTATAGTCCAAGTAGTGGAATTGCTGGATCAAAAGGGAGTTCTCTTTTTAGTTTTTTAATGAAACCCCATACTGTTTTCCACAGTGGCTGCACCAGTTTACATTCCCACCAACAGTGTATGAGGGTTCCCTTTGCCCTGCATCCTTGCCAACACTTGTTGTTTGTTGATTTGTTGATGATTGACATTCTGACAGGTGTGAGGTGGTATCTTATTGTGTGGTTTTAACCTGCATCTCTCTGATGACTAGTGATGTTGACATTCTTTCATATACCCCCGGGCCCTTTGTATATCTTCCTCAGTGAGTTGTCTGTTCAGGTCCTTTGCCCATTTTTTAATTGGGCTGTCTGTCTCCCTGGTGTTGAGTCGCATTAGTTCTTTATATATTTTGGAGATCAGACCCTTGTCTGAGGTATCATTGGCAATTATGTTTTCCCATACAGTTGGTTCCCTTTGAATTTTGCTGATATTTTCTTT